>JAAALK010000080.1:34491336-34579891 GCA_019279435.1 Zizania palustris
TCGTGGCCGACGGAGGGCTTCCAGGCACAACCTACGAGGTTGCAAAAAGGCAAATAAAAAGTAAAGGTACGGTTCAAAGCTAGGGATTTTTGATTGATTTGTGTTGGGGGGGTTTAACGAACCAGCCTGAGAAACCAAGGGTTGGTTTCGGAGTCTGTGATGAGTGATTGACAATATTTACCCTCTGTTTCGAAGGGTACCTCCGAAGGGGTTCGGAGGTTGGACCTCCGAAGGGGTTCGGAGGTTGGACCTCCGAAGGTGTTCGGAGGCTGTTTCACCAAAGGGTTCGGTGGCTTTGGTTGCTGCAGCTGTTGCAGCGGAGTGTGCCTGTCGGAGGGGGTCCGACATTACACGATGACTGGGTTTGTACCGAAGGTCTCGGTACTTTGGGCGGTACACCGGAGTGTGTGCCGAAGGTTGTTAACCCGGAGAGGTCTCCGGAGTACTGGATACACTTGTCTGCTTGTCTGTGGTGCGTAGGGGACTTCAGAGGCGACGAACGGTTCGCGGCAGGTGAACCTGGGTCAAGCGGGAGGCTTGATGCCAGTGGAGCGGGGAGCTCCATCACGGTGGCTGCGAAGGGGTCTAGGTCGGACCTCGGGTCGAAGTGCACAGGAGAAGGCAGTAAGTGCGGAGCGTGGCTCCGGGTGAAGGTACTCCGAGACAAAGTCCTCGGAGGCGAGGCACTTCGAAGGGTACTCCGGAAGGAGTGACTTCGGAGTATGGTGGATCAAGTCCTCAGCTGAGGCAAGGTGTTCGAGGTGTGCTCCGAAGGGAGACACTCGAAGTTACCCGACGAAGGTCTCAGAAGTCGAGGTGCATCGAAGGCATGGTCCAGGTGAGGCTCTTCGAGGGAGTGTGCTCGGGGAGAGACACTGCGACGAAGGGCTCATGGAATGCTTCATGCGGAGGCCTTGGACGAAGGAGGGACTTCGAAGGGTGGTACTCCGAAGGTGGGGCTTCGGAGTGACACAGGCTTCGGAGCGAGGCTAGCTCCGGAGTGAGGTTGACTTGTGGTACTTCGGCCATGCATGGCTTCGGTACACGGACTGACGGAGTTCGAGCTGGGAGTAGCTGCGAAGCCGTGGTGGTCCACTCCGAAGGTGGTGGTGCATGGCTTTGACGGCTTCGGCTCAAAATCGTCACTGTATCGGAGGCTGACTTCGGTGAAACAAAGGCCGTCAGGCTCAAGGCTTCTCACCGAAGGTACTGCACCCCTCGTGTGCGAAGGGGGGCTTCATAAAAGTCAAAGACTGCAAAGGCTGACATTGTCTGCTCTGCAAAAAGCTGACGCTGTCCCCTCTGCAAAGCTGACAGAGAAGCCTCCAGAATAAAATTGACTACCTTTTGTACCCCTCTGTTCTGTAGAGACAAAACCAATGTAAACCCTAGGGGTAAAGTAGTCAATTCACTTGGGTGAATAGTGGCTATAAATATGGGGGCTGGGTAGGTAACATTTAACACTTTGAGCATTCATTGTTGAGCTCCTGTACTAGCCACCACACGTTGTATTCATCCAGTGAGTTCATTTTTAGTGTTCCTTGTTCAAGCAGCGAAGCCCTGCTTCTGTGTTGAGTTTTTGCTTGAGCTTGTTTGCATACCTCGCTAGTAGTAGTGCACCGAAGCCTGTCTAGGCGAAGTGTGTTTTGTGCGAAGTGTGCTTTTCAGTGTGCGTTCGCTCTGTGTAACAGGAGGCTAGACCTCGTTGCTTACTAGCGAAGCCCTGATCAAAGCCCGTGTTGCTTATCGTGTCTAAGCCCCTAGCGAAGTCTGTTAGTGTGTGTTTTGACCTTCGGTGTATGAAGCCCAGCACCAGTTGCTGTTGCTAAGTACTTGGTCGAAGTCCTCAGAGGGTAGTCCACTCTTGCGAAGGGTGAAGTGCGAAGCCTGCTCGAAGCACCCTGTGTGCGGAGCCTGCATTGACTTAGCAGAGTTGTTTTTTCAGGGTTGTGGGTGGAGCGAAGTCTGCTTGACTTCGGACTTTTACTCCTTGCGAAGCCTGTGTTCGGAGCTATCAAATACCTCCGAACCTGAACTTCAAAGGGTGTGTTCGAATCCTGTTCCGCAGTAGATTGAATTAAAACAGAAGGCTATTTTTAGCCTGAAATTTTAAAAGCTCTCATTCACCCCCCTCTAGTCGCCGTTTCCGGTCCAACACAGCCTCACCCATATATTTATAGGGGCTAGTCTTCTTATCTCTAAGATTAATCTGGTAGGATTCGACCTAATCAATTTAGGGATAAAATTAGCTAGAATCAGACTCAAACTCTATCTCTGGAAATCAGCCTGAAGTGAGCCTTCGTAAGGCCTATCGAAGCCTGCTCCTCGGCCAAAGCTTCGGCGAGGCAGGCCTCCAAGGCCTTCGGGCCGAAGGTAGCAGGCCGCTGGAAGGCTTCCGAAGCCCAAAGCTCAATGGGCCTTCGGCCCTGTAGGGCTTCGGCCCGATCCAGGACATGTGTATTTTTGGCCCAAATTACCAAAATTGATATTTTGATAGTCTTGACCATTTAGTGCCATTTTTTGCTATCAACATGTGTATATACATAGTGTACACTATATATAAAAAATTGCAAAAATAATGAGTATTCTGTTACATACCCTTGAATACACATGCGTCGACCCTGCGTACTGGTAAAAAAGAACTAGATTTGGCACTGACAAGAAACTTGTGTCACCCCTAATTATATAAAAGGATGGATGAGACAACAAAAGTTATTGAAAGCCTTTTGTTGTGTTCAGGATTAAGTATTGGCCTCTTTTTTCTATGCAAATTATGATCAAGATCAAAGTCAATCATGCAAGCTGCACTATGGGAGAAGTGATCTTCGCTGAGTGCCATTGGTACTCAACAAAGCTCCTTTTACACTCAACAAAGGGTTCGCCGAGTGCCACACTCGGCGATGGACAAACGGTGAATACACTATCGGTGATCAGCGGTTCACCGAGTGTTTTTATAGGGCACTCAGTGAACACTTCATTGAGTGCCAAATTTGACACTCGGCAAAAAAGTACTGTAACGACAGCTTGATGGAAAGTTACCTCGTGCCCAAAATTTGGCACTCAACAAACAAAAAACAGAAATAAAAAATAAAAAATGCAGAACGGGACGTCTGTCCCGTACGCACATTTCGTCGAACACCTTGCGGGTATGACGTGTCACGGTGAGGGGCGATGGGTCATGGCACGCACGACGCGACAGGATGCGGTGGGGCTAGCACGACACGACACCAGGCGGGGAAAGGGCGCGGGGGCACGGGGGCGCGCACGGCGCGACGCCGCGGGGCGCGCGGGAACGGCGTGGGCGGGACACTAGGCAGGGCACGGCGGGGCACGATGTCGGGGTGAGGCGGTGCACGACATCGGATCGTCAATCGGGCGGGGGTGGGGCGGCGACCGGGTGGGGATGGGGCACCGATGTGACGATGGGTCATAGCTCAGGGCGATGACCGGGTGAGGACGGGGCGACGTCGAGGTGTATCCAACATGGTGACGGGGGAGGAGAGGTAAGAGTAAGGGTGAAAACGGATCAGATACGGACGAATATCACTAATATCATATCCTTTTTCATATATTTTTTCAGATTCGGATTCGGATAATCCGGATAGGGATATGGAGTCGGATATCATCGAATATGAATACGGAGCGGATACGAATCGAATATGAATACAGTTACGAATACTTACCGAATATCAATAATGTATTTATTTATTCACGATCAGAATACACAAATGACAAATAATAATTAACATCACATAAATCATCACGAACGGGGAGAGAGAGGTGGCAGGAGTAGGAGAGATCGGGAGAGAGAAAGAAAAATTAGAGTTGGTAGGGTTTTAGTCAATATTGACTATTGACTTATTCTTGGAGTGAGAGAGATAAGATTTAAAATTGTAAGTTTGAATTGTAAATGTTCGTTTAAAGTTGATTTTTTCTACGATCAAAATACAACATATCTAATCTCATAAAAAAATTCAAATTTTTATGCATAAGTTTGCTATTTTTAGTTAATTCATTATGTTTCTAAAATTTAAATTGAAAGAACTAAAAAAATCTTTTTTATTTTATCTGTGATTTTTTTCTATTTAAAATTATAGAAATTATCCCATTTATAAATATATATTTTGTTAAAAAAATCTTATTTATTTTTTTAAAACATTTTTTTAAAAAATATTTTTATTTTTTATTTCTAATCTCCTCATGGGCTGTCAGCACTTATGCAAGCATGGCCTGCAGGCTTTGGCAGTGTGGCCTATGGGCATGCAGTGTGGCCACTGGGCCTATATTTTTAATGGGCCGGATATCTGGATAAAAACTATCCGAATTATCCGAATCCGTATCTGAATCCGATGGATATCAGGCAGATCATATTCGTTTCCGTATCCGAAAAAATATCCAAATCCGTATCCGAAAAATCTGTATCCGAATCAAAAAAATTTGAATCCGTTTTTTTGGATACGGTCGAAAACTATCCGAACCACTTTCACCCCTAGGTAAGAGGAGTGAAGGGGAAAGATAAGGTATTTAAAGAAATGTGTGAAAATTTTGAGAAAGTGCACCAAGTTTGAAATTTCGCGGAAAAATTGTGCGGGAAAGCGGATTTTTTGTTTGCCGAGTGTTACACTCAGCAAACCCAAATTGTTTGCCGAGCGCCTCAAATTTGGCACTTGGCAAACAATTTTTTTATTTTTTTTAAATTTTGTCACATATGTTTTTCACTCTTTTCCTTAACAAAATTTATGAAATAGTAGCGTGTAAAACATAAAAATAGAACAAAAACATGAATATGTTTTTTCGATAATTTAGTTTATTATTTCATGCTCTTGTATTTTAAATTTGACATGTTTCAATTTAAATCTTAGAAATAAAATTAATGAATTAGAAATAGCTAACTGACCTAGAAAAATACCAAAAAACTTTTATGGGATGAGATACGTCGTATTTGATTGCAAAAACAATTTAAAATTCAAACAAAGATGTAATCATTAATTTGTTTTCAAACATATCTCATTTCTTCTCTAAACTCTAATTTCTCCTCTCAAAATCTCCAATTTCTAAACACTATATGTGACAACTTTATCAAAACATTTTTAATTTTTTTATCATGATATCTATGTATCATATCATAACACCATGATAAGTCTCATGTTTTTTGGATTTTATTTGATTTTTTAGAATTAAAAAATTATTAAGGCCTACATTGTTGATAGAGTGTCACAATCTAGTTTTTTTCAAAATTTATTTCAATTTAGTTCCTAAGAACTCAAAATATACTAAGAAATATGAATATGATTTTTATATAATTTTGGTTCATTATTTTAGGCACCTGTAGTTCAAATTTCACCTATTTCAATTTAAATCCTAGAAATATACTTAATGAATTAAAAATAACAAAATGAACTAAAAATATGGAATTTTTATATGGGATAATATACGTCGTATTTTGATTGTAAAAACAATTCAAGTTCAAACAAAGATTTAATCATTAATTTGCTTTCAAACCTATCTCATTTCTTCTCTAAACTTTATAAAAATATTTTTAAATTTTTATCACATTATCTATGTATCATATCACAACACTATGATAAGTCTCATATTTTTCGGACTTCATTTGATTTTTTTAGAATAAAAAACTATTAAGGTCTACGTTGCTAATAAAGTGTCGCAACTTAAGTTTTTTCAAAATTTATTTCAATTTAGTACATAAGAACTCAAAATATACTAAGATATATGAATATGATTTTTCTCTAATTTTTGGTTCATTATTTTAGGCACTTGTAGTTCAAATTTCACCTATTTCAATTTAAATCCTAAAAACATACTTAATTAATTAAAAATAGAAAAATGAATTAAAAAATATGAAATTTTTAGATGGGATAATATATATTGTATTTTGAGTGCAGAAAAAACTTTAAGATAAAACCAAATAGAAAATATCACATACGGTCGAAACAAGGCTCACACATACAAAAATAGTGGGTTTGCATAGTGTTTTTTAAAAAACACTCGGCAAACCCACCGTCTTTGGCGAGTGTTTTTAAAAAGCACTCGGCAAACCCGAAAAAAATTTGTCCGCTCAAACATGTCGTCGCGACGACCGTTACTATTCAGCTTTGCCGAGTGTATTTTGGTGGAGGCACTCGGCAAAGAATTTATTCGCCGAGTGTTTAAAGTTTGTCGAGACCAAATTATCCTTTACTAAGTACCCAAGATATTGCACTCGACGAACAAGTAGTTTCCGGCAGTGTCGTGTTTTTTGTCGATGACCATTTGCATCTTACGGAACGAAACATACTCCTGTGTTCTGATCTCTATCATCCCCTTTTCAATTGATATTCAGTCCTTGATATTAACTGAATTTACAAAGTGTTGACAGTAACAATTTGAGTTCAAATATATTGTGCACATTTAACATGCCCTGACGACACAACATGTGTAGCACATATTATAACAGTAATGTAAGTTAGCCCTGTATAAACATGTAGTGGCCGGTCTAATCAATAAAACTTGGCCATGATATTAACACAAACAAAAAGCATATATATAGAGAGGACCATGGAAAACACTATTACAAAAGTGAGATTTGCTGTTCAAAACAAAAGGAGGAGGAGGAAAAACGCAAACAAAGGAGAATCACTTGCCCGTTCGGCGTCTGACTTGGCAGACGATCCTCCAGCTAGCGATGTCATCCCGTTGCAGCCTTAAGCTTGCCCGCTCTTTTATCTACTATCGCCTCTCTCCAGTCTCCCCTCCCTCTAGCTAGCTCTGCCTGATGGAAGAAGCTACCTATCCAATCCTATCATTGCAACCATGGTGTAAAATGTCGGCCATAGAGTCGTACTACATACTAGCTCTCGGTTCGATTACAGTTACAGGTTAAAAACCGGTATATAACATGTAGTTTTTATATAAAACATAAAGAGCTTAGGCTCCATTAGGCTAGACCGTTGGAACCTACCCTCTAATTTTGTAATATATATATAATTTTATAGATAAGTAGCTATGAAAATATTGATTATTAACGAAGAAGATAAACATAAATAATGACTAATTGTAAAGAAAGAAAGTCAGATCGAACATAATTTATACGATAGATGTACATAATTAAATAGACTATAACTTATACATATAATATTCTAAAAATTAGCTTGACAACAATGATAAACTAAATCAATAATAAACACTCAATCTAGATATGCATATATCAAAATAATTTATATCACATTCTCAACACTAAATCATAGACTACCCAACACTCAATCATAGACTACCCTGTAAAAAGAGAATTACTTATTTTTCAGATAGCTTATTTAAAAGGACCAAAAAACTGTAATAGAATTATATGAAACACATATTACATTTTCAGCGGCATGTAGTGGTGTAGCACAATTTATTGGCTCTTGGGAAGATATGAGAGAATGTTAACATATCCACTTGATGTCTTGGCTCATCTTCTATCCTCATTTATCAACTTAGGATTGGTACCAAGCGACACTATGACAAACAACTAGTGCAAGGAACCAAGTGGGTGGAGAAGTGAGCACGGACAATCAAGTCGGCTCGCTACGCCTGATTACCCCTGCACAACATAGGGGCTAGCTGCTTACAACGAGCATAAAAGGTTGTTGTTCGTCATACCGACTTGTCATTCCTGTTGACTCATATTTTATTGACACATCTTACTATCAAATTAAATAATATATTTTTTATTTGATTACGTATGTATTATATTTAACATGTGTAAAGATATATAACTGTACTTATTTAGACTTACTTTTTGATTTAGCTTACCCTCTATATATTTTTATTCGCAGCTGTATAAAACATAAAGAGCTTGTTGTGCGATGGCTCATGGCATATTTGACTAAAATTCATCTGTGTGCAGTGGTTCGGTTTATTGCCCTCATGCATATTTTTTTCACTATGAATATAACATCTCTTACACATATATATACACCTTATCCCCCCTCTATCCATGTCACGGGCATAAATTAATCTCGTCCAATTGACACATCAATGAGCTAGCGTTTGAGATCGAGAATACATGCTAAAATGTGGCACGAGATTTAATTAAGTATATATTCCCTCCGATTTCTTGTAGATTCTTATATAGTTTGTTTTGGACTTGTGCACGAGATTTATATATGAAATCAACTCAAATGACTTTGTTACCTTTTATTTAATTTATTCTGCTTTAGAAAATAAGAGTCATTTATTTGTAAGAAGGTTAGCGTTTGTTTGACAGGGGCAATCATGGAATAAAAATTAAGAAAGTTCATAAAAGTTATAAAATACGAAGTAATAACTTATATTTGAGAACGAGAAGGCTGAAACAATTTATACAAGATCTTTTCAGATTGATTTTGGACCTTTTAGAATGAGTTAGCATGCTAATTTGTTTATATTATCATCTTTAATTTATGCCGATATAATAACCTGTCTTTAAATCTGTTTCAGTGCATGTGAAATTGTGAATATTGGATTAGAGAGTAGAAGCTTGTCTCTCTGGGGGCCACAAGCTGTCGTTGGGCCACTAGATTGGGGGCCCACAAACAGGAGATGGGCCCACTGGGTAACTCTGGATCGCAAGAACACGCAAGCGCCCATGCCATGCAGAATCTCTTTTAGGCAGACGTGGTAGCCCGTAAGGACGTACTACCCCTTGCATTGCCCTACTCGTAGTTGTCACCGTGTGCCTTTGCATCATTCCTCGCACAAAAGATGCGTACGCGATATTCGTATCTACGTCTGAGCTAAACTAAACTTATCTAATTAACACAGTAAGTCATCAGTAACCTCAAAAACTTTATTGAATTTCAATATGATTATAGAGACATTTATGTAGCTAAAACCAGGCCTAACTCCGGCGTGTTGGCCAGGCCAGCAACTGCCACGTTAGAGAACTTAATTAGAACATAAGGCCTTGTTTTCACAGAATTTTTTTTAAATAATATTTTTTTAAAAAAAATCAAAACTATATTGCTGTTTCAAAAAATTGCAAAACTAAGGCGCGGTCGGCCGACCAAGAGCTGACTTGGGGTCGAGTCGGCTCCTGGTCGGCCGACTGGTGCCATATCAGCAGTAGTCGGCCAACCAAGGGCCAACTCCCTGCGATGCCCTGCCACGTGCACCAAAAGACAAAAAAACGGCTCTGCACCGGAAGACAAAAAAACGGCTCTTTTTCTGGTCGGATGGGGTCACGCGGTAGCCAGCCGGCCGTTCAATCCTCGATTGGCTACCATAGCCCGATTCCTATCCTATATAAAGGGGTCCGCGCAGCCCCATCTCCCACCCCCACCCCTTGCCTTCACTTCACTTTCAGGTAAGTTCCTCTCCTCTCTTTCCTAATATAATGTTTAAATTTTTTTAGTTTAGTTTAATAGTAGTTTAGTTTAGTTTAGTGTAGTAGTAGTTTAGTAGTCGTTTCCTAGTAGTTTATGAGTAGTTTATAAGTAATTTAGCGTTCTTTTAGGATTAATTTAATAGTTAATTAGTGGTTGGTAAACAATAATTTTAGAAGTAATTACCAGTTATTAAAACTAATTTAAGATTTAATTAGTGGTTATTTAATAATAATATAATACTTAATTAGCGGTTATTAAACAATAATTTTAGATTTAATTAGCGTTTACATAAAACTAATTTAATATTTAATTACTGTTATTAAAAAGTAACTTAATATTTAATTAGCAGTTTTAAACAATAATTAATGATTTAATTAGTAGTTATTAAACAATAATTTACGATATAATTAGAGGTTATTAAAAATAATTTATGATTTAATTAGCAGTTATTATACAATAATTAATAATTTAATTAGCGGTTATTAAACAATAATTTATGATTTAATATGTGGTTATTAAATAATAATTTATGATTTAAATAGCGGTTATTATATAATAATTTAAGATTTAATTAGCGATTATTACATAGTACTTTATGATTTAATTAGTGGTTACTAAACAGTAATTTAAGATTTAATTAGCGGTTATTAAACAATAACTAAAATTTTAATCAGTGGATATTAAACAATAATTTAAGAATTAATTAGCGGTTATTAAACATTAATTTAAGATTTAATTAGCGGTTATTAAACATTAATTTAAGATTTAATTAACAGGTTATTAAACTTTATTGAATTTCAATATGATTATAGAGACATTTATGTAGCTAAAACCAGGCCTAACTCCGGCGTCGGCCAGGCCCCCAGCAGCTGCCACGTTAGAGAACTTAATTGATTCGAACCTAAGACCTTGTTTTCACACGCGTTGTAGTCTTCGATCTTACCGTCTCCTCACCTTATAAAGTAGTTTCTAATATTATATATAATACTATAAGTTAATTTTTTTATTTCACTTCCGTAAAACTTATAATATATCTTCCACACATTAAATTACTTCAAATGGAAAAGATGTGATGTCATTTATCTCCTTCTCGCTAAGCCCTACAATTTTTATATAGAGCATTTCTCCAAACGGTGTCGTTTGAAAATTTTAAAAGTTCTTACACGTGATGGCATACATATATATAAATGCTATTATACACCTAGGGTGTATAATAGCTATTATACAGGCGGCTGACTGACCGAGCCAACCGGACGCGGTTTGAACACATGGCGCAACCGACTGAGTCAACTAACTGGCGCTCCAGCGGCGCAACCGACTGAGCCAATTAACTGGTGCCCTCCAGCGGCCCAGACCGAGCGAGGCATTTAATTGGCAGCATCCAGTAGCGCAGACCGAGCCAGCCCATTAACTAGCGCCCCATTGTCGAACCCGAGGCCGAACTGTGATAGAGTGTTTTTCCCCTATTCAGCGGTTGAGTCGGCGATACCCCCACTCAATCCTTGTGCCCCTCTTCCCGACAACCGCCGCCTGGTTAACTTGTGAGCGCATCAGTGGTGAAGGTGAAGGCGACGGCTACAACAGCGACGACGACGGCCTCAGCGACGACGAAGGCAGGTGCATTCTCAAACATTCCAAGGAATACGACTGTTTGATCCACCACGCGCGCGTCTGCGACGGCGACGACGACGACCTACGGTTGCCACGGCGATAGCGACTCACTGCGTTGACGAAGTTTGGTAATACTTGATTTCCTTCAACAGTTGGCCACTGGCGAGTCGGATGCTATACACTTTGAGTTAGCATTTGCAATACCTAGGTTTTATTGTTGCTTGACTTGCTTCTATATGATATATATTCTGTGTGATGCTTGTGTGAAGGTGTTAATAAGCGTTTTGATGTTGATTTGGAGTACATTTCGTGTAGGGGGTGATTTTTTTATTAGGGTTAACCTGTGTTTATTGTTTTTTCACTGAAGAAGTAGTGTTCGACATGGCTTTTGGTGATATATAGTCAGTAGTTTATACTCAGTAGCTGGGTTCAGTAACATACTAGTTAGTAGAGTATAGATATAATTACATGTGACGATGACGTCACACGGTTGCGATGGTGACATTATCAATGGCGACGACGGGACATGTGAACGTCTTCGTGTTAATTGTCTATTTTTGTATTACACGGTTGGCCACTGGGGGGCGGGATGCTTTAAATATGTTGGTAATGTTTTGTGTTAGTAGCTGCCATATTTTTATGTTTAATGTTTCTTATATATGCTATACTTTCTGTGTACTATATTTTTTGCGAAGGGTTTAATATGTTTTGATGTTGAGTTGTGGAGTACACTTGGGAAAGGGGATGGTTTTTATTAGGGTTAATATTTTTATTTGTTTTAACCTAAATCATTAGTGTTCGACATATTTTTGATGTTATATGGTCAGTAGTTTATATATAGGATTTGGGTTCAGTAACAAACTAATTAGTAGATTATAGATATAATTATATGCGACGGTGATGACATATGTTTGTTATGGTGACAATAAAAATGGCGATGTTTGGACACGTGAATGCATTCGTGGTAATCTTATATGTTGTCTTCCACGGTGTGTCACCGATGAAGGGGGTGTTTAAATATGTTGTTACTATTCGTGTTAGTGGTTGCCATAATGTATGTTTAATGTTTATTATATATGGTATACAATCGGTGCACTCTATTTTGCGAATGGTTTATATGTTTTTTGACGTTGAGTTTGGGGTACAATCGTGAAGGGGGATGATTTTTTACTAGGGTTAATCTTTTTTTACTTGTTTTCACTGAAGCATAAATGTTGGCATGTTTTTGATGCTATATGGTTAGTAGTTTCTAGATAGGAATGGTTTCTTGCAAAGTGAAATGGAGAACAATTCTTTTAATATGGTTTTTTATGGTATGGTATCGATCAGTTCATTTATTATAGCATGGGACCAAATAGTGATTTTTTGTTAGTGTTTTTTTTACTATATGATTTGTCACAGTCTCATTGGTTTTTGGGTATGTTTTTTTTGTTTTAAAGACTTGATGATTTTTTTACTGTTTTTCGAAAGGGTTTGATTTGTTTTTGATGTTGATGTTACCGTTCAATCGTGAAAGGGATTGATTTCTAGTAGGGGGTAATTTTTTCTTGCTGTTTTTCTGAAGCATTAGCGGTTGGTATGTTTTTGGTTTTTATGGTCAGTTGTCTTATTAATGTGGTGAGTAACATTGTTAGTCAGTAGTTTTTACATAAATTTGGTTTCTTTTGTAACGTGGAAAATGAAACAATTATTACTATGGTTTTGTTGGTATTCCATCAGTCAGTGGGTTTTTTATGTATGGGAACCAATTTTGTATGATGTTTAATTGGTCAGCGTTTTCTAGTATATGATATGATGTAATTTTATTGGTATTAGGGTGTGTTATTTTTGTTTTAAAGAATTGATGATCTTTTTAATTGTACAGGATAAGTTCTATTTGACAACATGAGTGATAAAGTAAATCCGAAGATACGGACGACGGTGAGGAAAGTACCATTTTCGAGATTTAAGACGCCTCCGAAAATACAATGGCCTTCTTTGCAACAAGTTAACGATTCGCTTGGAGATGACGATTTCGTTGACGCGGGACAACAGGATGTCCAAAACAAGTCTGTTATATTTGATAAGAATACAAGATCACCCGATGTGGAACAAACAAATGTGGAAAAGGTATATTATGTATGGGCAGCTTTCATGTTCAGTAGTTATCAGGTTTTATTGATGTTTGCTCAGTATTTTGCATACCAAGTTATGTATGAGCCCAGTTTTTATGTGTAGTAGATGTAAGTATTTTACTGATTCCTTATCATTATTTTTCATTCCCTGTATCTTTTAATTACTATTTTTTTCCAAGTAGATGTATGCACAATATGTTTTATGTAGTCGGTAGTTTTTTTGCTCACTAATTGTTTTGTTATGCATAGGGGAAGAAAAGGGATAGTTTGAAGTCAAAGACTACAAAATCACCACGTCGAAAACACATTAATGTGGAAAAGGTATATCCTACATGATTTTAGTTTTTCTGCATTTTCATCTTTGGTTCTTCTCAGTATTTTTACTGATGTCTTATCAGTATATTCATATTTTAGTATTTTATATGAGGTTAGCTTTTATGTTCAATAGGTCTCAATATTTTTTTATGGTTGTATTCTCAGTATATTTATGGTTAGTATTTTTCAATACTACTTTTTTTAAGTAGATGTTTGCACAACATGCTTATGTATCTAGCAGTTTTGTTGTTAAGTACTTATTTTTTATGCGTAGGGGAAGAAAATGAATTATCTGACGACAAGGTGCGCACCTTCGTTGGTAGTTGCTTTGCGTCATAGTCTGCACCACGAGTTAGAAGAGAGTGTGAGGAACATTGGGTTCGGACATATTCTTGATTTTAAATTGGATGGGATCGATGATAGGGCTCTCGCATTATTTTTGATGAACCATATACGTGGTGAGCCTTTGAGCATCGTGGTGGGTAGCAAGGTTCTACCCATTAATTTTGTTGTTGTTCATGCTATATTGGGGATTCCCATAGGTGGTGTCAAGGTTCCATCATATTCCCTGGCTGACAAAAAAAAGACTTAGTGAACTGAGAAGTATTTGTGTACAGAAGGGAATGAAAAAGTTATTTAGCAATAGGTCTAAGGTGCATGGCAACATGAAAAGTTTTGCGGGGTTACAGAAAAATGATGTCCCGAGATGGGTTATAGAGTCATTTGCATCATCTGGATCAAATGATGTTTGGACTCTTCAGTGCTTCATGATGGCAGTTTTCAATGCTTTGATGTTTCCAACAAGTGTCCTCAATATCAATGGGTTGGATTTTTTGTACTGCAAAGAAATCATGCATCTGGGAGAATTTGATTGGTGTCAAGCTGTCGTGGATGACATACGTGACAAAGTGGACATGTGGAGGAAAAACAGAGATAAAGCAACTCCACTTGTACAAGGATGCATTGCATTTATAATGGTATGTTTAAATGATCTATGTAGCATTTTTGTTCGTTGCATGCTTTATTATCTTTATTACATACGCATGTTGCAAATTGACAAGTCATTTTTTTGTGATTGGTATGTTTTGTTCAGTTGTTATTGGGCAGTTTTATATTCAGTAGTTTTTATATGGCTGACATGTGCAGTGCAGTAGGGTTTTTCATTGTTTACGATTCCTGTTTTTTACTGTATCATTATAGCTGTTTGTTTATGTTCTATACATTTTTCTAACAGATATACTATCTAGACAATTTGGAGTGTGATGATATGATTGCTGATTTTGTATCAATTCCAAGAGCAAGATTCTTTACCAGCGCAATTATTGAAAAAATTGCATCAGCCGATCGTGAATCACATGATGGATATCTATCATATGGCGAACTACCGGTAGGTGTGCATTTTACATAAAGGAAGTTTACGTATAGTAGTGTACCTTTTTTTATTTCAGCTAAACAACAGCAATGCAATACATATGTGTTTTTATCATATATGCTGAAATGTGCAGCAAAATAGATGCGGTGGCTACTAAATTTTTTCATCATTATATATGCATTCAATATCAGTGTTTGTTGTAAACATATATCGAATTGATTTGTGTATGGCACATTTTACATTTATTTTTTGTTTGTTGCTTTCATTACAGTTGAGAGAGAGAAATGGCAGTTGTTATGCAAACATAGGTGGAGATGGGCCAAGAGGGCAGGGGCATGTGTTAGAATCTAGGACCTCTTCAGCTGGGTTTCTTTATGGGAAGACAGCTGGTGTTGTGAAGATCCCCCTGCTGCTAAAGCTAAGAGGGACCATCCTGTTGTTAAAGACAAAGGACTTAAACCTCATGATAAACATAGGAGTCCCCCCTGATGCTAATGCTAATACAAAGAGATCCAAGACTAAAGGATAGTCTATGAGCAAAACGATTGAGCATCGACATATTCCACATGGTTTTCTTCATCTTCAACCTTTGTTACGTGGTCTAGGTGATTATCTATCCGATGGACAGCAGAAAAGAGAATTTTTAGCTGCTTTGGAATTGCATGACAAGGACGTAGATGCTGCTATAATTAAAATGAATGAAGCAAATAAAGATATCGAGGAGGCACAACAAAAGATTGTATCTGAGATCAAGCATATATTTGGTGATCTAGTAGGTTCTTCGCTGAATACAGAATCACCACGAGATGTTCGCCGCAAACGCCGTGCCGAGGTCAGTAGTTTTGCATTCAGTAGTCATGTCCTGGTTTTTTTTGTGACTGTTCATAATATATCATGGGGTGATTTTTTTATTTTGTACAGAGACCGCTTGGTGCTAGTTCTCTCAATGTAAAACGGAAATCTCAGATTGCACGGGAGGTGTCCCCAGCACACACAAACGGTGGTGATGATTGTCCAGAGGTGAGTTAATAAACTTGTGAATTTTATCTATTACATCTAGATATACTCCATTTTTATTCAGATCACTATTGAACAATATAGTAGTAGTCAGCTCAGTTTTATAATCTTTTTTTGTTTCCAGATTGTTGTTGAACCCTCGCCGCAATTATCAGTAGGATAATCTTCATTTGAGCAACAGGAGACGGCACATGCACCAATAGATACACATGTACAATATGAGGTAGAACAGACAGTGACAGTTGAAAGTGTACAAGAGGAGGTAACACACGCAGCATTACATACTGATGTTCAGCATGAGGCAACAAAGTTAGGTGTGGATGCAAGAGCTCAGCAGGAGATATTACCTCCAGCGACAGCTACGCCAGTCCAACATGAGCCAATACAACCAGCAGCAACCACTTTTGTACATGATGAGGTAGAACTGCCAGCAGATGATACAACAGATGAAGTTATATGAGAGTCAGATACGTGTGCACAACGTTCCGTTGTTTTTGATGGTGATTTCAATTACGAAGATTGGAACGAGGTTGGCAACATTCTACGTGAACTCAATGAAGATCCTATGCAGGTATCTCTCCATAAGGAGTATGATATTAAGTGTTGGAATAACGGATTGAACCAACATGTTTTTGGAATGGGAGTAATGAAGTGTTGGGCTAAGATTGTGTTCTCGAATCGTGTGTCCATTACAACTGGGGGATAGGAGTATTTATAGAGCAACCCAGCCAAGAGGGGTCTAATACCTCTAAAATCCCTTAACCGTTACACTGCCTGGCACATGCCTGTAATACAAACAAGAATAGCTGCTACACAGTACAGACAGAAAGTGCAGCCCTAACAACGTATCAACTGTGCCGGGCGTTGCAGCGATCGCCCGACACTGCGCATGCGATCGCGATCCTGTCTTCGGACCACCTTGACCGGACCGTCTCCTGGTCTTTTGTCGCGCCCTGGAGCCTTCGCACCTTTCGGAGGCTTGCCTCCGGCATCCCGCCGTGCTTCTGTCCGAGGGCCCCTTCCGCCCGCTTCGAGGCTTTCGGAGGTCCCTAGGTCTCCTCTCGGGGCCCGCGCGTACTTCTAGAGTAGGGCGTCGGGCCTTCACCGGACGTGGCCTCCCCCTGGACCGTACTGCTCTTTGTGCTCCCGACTACCATCGGGATTATCTCCCCCAACAGTAGCCCCTCGCTTCTTTCCGCTCGAGAGTCCTGTACGGAAGAAAGGGAAGGAGCGCACAAGATAATTCTGATAATTTACAGGAAATCAACTCACAGAGAGGTCCTGGATCTTCACTGCGAACCATCCTCATTCGAGTGCTTCGGAGGTGCTCCAGAGCCTTAGAAATGCCCCGGAGCCTGGAGGCCGGGTGCTGTCCTCAGAGCGGCTCGGATGAGCTAGCCACATTACACTCCGCAGAGGGAACTTTAACCGACCGGGCTTGACGCCGGCGCGACCTTGACCTTCAGGCACCGGTGCACGAGAAGGCGAAAAGGCGCGACTTTAGCAGCCAATGCTCTTGGCGCGCGCACGACGCGGGGGAGGCGGACCATCGGAGACTAGCGCACACAAAGGTGGACCAACAAGACTTTAATGCGGTGAACGCGCGACCGGCGCGCGTGCGTTGAGTGGGGGAATTCGGACCTACGGGGCATCGAAACGGCTAGGCAGCGGCTATTCTTGCGCATAAATAGCCCTTGCCGGCCGGATGAACCCTCCCCTCCTCACTTGTTTAGCCTTTAGTCTCAAGCTTCACGGCTAGGCTTCCCCTCCTCAAACTTCTCGTCTCCTTCCTCCGCTCCCTCTGGCCATGGCGGAAAGGAGCGCCCCCACGGCAGCAGTGGATCCACGCTTCATGCAGCGTCAAATGGCAGCGGCGGCGGCGGCGACGACGACTCTCGGCCCGTCGGAAACACGCGACCCACGCGAGCTCCTGTCGCGCCCCGATTTAATAAATCAGGACTTTATTGAAATTCCATAGAAAATCAATAAAACAAGACGTTCATCAAGCGACCACGTACAATATGAGCAATCATTCACGGTTCGTAGACCGCATTAGTACAAAAGTGAATGAATATGAAGAGAAACTAATAAATCAAAGGGTCCTAGATGAACGCCTCCTTCCAATCTCGCCTTGACTGGGTCTCTACTCCAGACCTTCATCCTTCTCGTAGTAGACGGGCTCTGATGGTGTAAGTCAACGGGGTGAGTACAGATGTACTCAGCAAGCCACCGAATGCAAATATAATGCAAGGTAATAACAAGGGAGATAGTGGCTAGTTTTGCGGAAGAAGCATAATTGTAAAGCATTAAATGTGATCAATTTATTAGTACTGAAAAGTAAACATGTGTATGCATCATCATCTTCTAACTCGAGGGGTACGGTCAGCCCCACCTCGCTCAACAGTCCTTACATGCCATGATTAACTCAACCGTTCATACAATTGTAAACTAACTACGAGTAGTCACACAACCCGCCCTTGACCGTGGGCTCGGCTTTTCGAAAAGATTGATTTTACTCTGATCAGAGATGTACCACTGTACCCACAAGGCACACACTCATCACCTACACCAAAGTGTAACGAGATGACCCATTTCACGGGAACTCGTGCCAAAACCTTCCATATGGTTCCCTCCGACTCCACAACACCCTCTTATGGGTTTCGTATCGTGTCTCGACGTGTCGAGTGCTCACCATACCCCCCCTTGAGCTATCGTCGGTACAAGTCGCCCGCAGGCTTGCCCCTTGTACCCCTCCACTATGGTGCATAGAGCAGGAGTGTTCCACACTTCCAGTTAGGACTTACCCATTAGACTTGTGGTTGGTACGGAAGTGCTTTGCAACAGATCCCACAGACCGGTCCTTATAGTGCCCTGAGTGCGACCAACCAGTTTCCGAGCTTGCACCCGGAACCCACCATACTTATAATTTAGCCAACTCCAACAGAGTCCAGAGACGAGAATAACGGGGAATTTCATATATCAGAATCCAGCTATCTACGACTCATTCTTTATATCCTATAGCAGTTGTGCCGGTACATTGGGCACTAGCTAATATAATATTTGTAGAGTGACAAGGAGTTAAGGCTCAATAAGCATGGCTTGGGTTTGCACACAAGGACGGGGATCTAATAAATATAAGTGTAGGGCTTGATCTTTGACTAATGCAATATTAACCTATGAGTTATAGCGATAATTTATTAAAACATGGGCTCAATATGTTCAACTGTTTCCACAGAGGTGGTCGATGACTTGCCTTGATCAGCAAAGGGGATGGAGGAACCTCGGGATAGAACTCCTGCTCCTCGACGAACTCGTAGTCTTCTCGATACGGAAAAATAAACATCACATTTAATAAACAGATAAAATCCACAAAATAATAAACATACATATTTGTGGGTTTTATTATGTGGAATAAAGCTTCATTATTCTGATGTTTGGTGAATAAACAGTAAACTTATATTTCTCAAGGCTTTTCTAATTTATTTTTCTGAATTAATAATTTATCCCTAAGGGGTTTTATTCATTTATTTATTAGAAATATCTTGGGTAACAGTAACATACTGTTTTTATAGCATTAAAGTATAGAGAATATTATGTTGAATTTAACAAAATTTGAATGGTGAAATTTGGAATTAAAATGAGCAAGTTATGAATTTTCAAAGTTTAAACTATTTTTCTGAATTTTATTTAAAACCAGAAACAGCTGCGGGTCCACGGTGAGCCAGGTCCACCATGGACCCGTGCACTGTGCGCTGGGCCGGTCGGATCTGGACCGTTGGATCCAGATCCAACGTTCTGTGGCTGGGCGGGGGACTTTAAGTGAGATCCAACGGCCTAGACTCCACGATACCCCTTGGGCACCGATCGACGGCTCGGATTAAGTCCCGAGGGGATCTAATCTGAGCCATCCGATCTGGATCGTAGGGCCATGGTGCCATCCGGCACGCTCGCGGCACGGGGAAGGCTAAGGCCTTCGTCCCCGGCTCCGGCCGAGCGGCGGCGAGCTTTGGCGATGGCGTGCGGCGGCCCAATGCCCTCGGTGTTGGCGAAAATGAAAAGAGGAGGGGAAGAGGGTCACAGCCGTACCGGAGTTGGCAGGAAATGGTGACCGGCGGCGACCCGGTGACGAGAGGAGGCGGCGGGGATCCTCGGGTTCGATGATGACGGCGAGCTCCGGTGGTCTCCAAGGTCAACGGGGAGGTGGCCGAGGTAGGCGGGGCGACGACGGTTCCGGCGAAGGCGATGGCGAGGACGGCGGTGGCCCGGAGCGTCGGTGAGGTGCTGCCGGAGCCGAAGCAGGGGATGAATCCGAAAACTTGCAGGCGGCGGCTAGGGAGGGAAAGGCTCTGAGTGGTTTCGGTATGAGCGGAATGCGGTGAGCACCGGGGATCTTATAGGGTTGCCGACGACGAATATGGCAGGCTACGCGAAGGAAACCGAAGGGGAGGATTTCCATATCGCCGGCGAACTTTCCTAAGGCTCGGGTCCTTTCTATGTGTGGCGAAAACGCGTGTCTATCGGTGGAATGAGATCCCTGGCGATCGGAGAAGGCGATCCATCGGTCAATTTGGCGAAAACTGGCACGGGGCGGCGGATTTAGAAGGTGGGGGTCGTCGGCGGGAGAGAGGGGATCCCTTTCCATTGGGGAAGATGATCCTGACAGGTGGCCCCCACCTGTCAGTGGCCGAGCGTGAAGACAACGGCGCCGACAGGCGGGCCACGGGTGTCAGGGAGCGAGGGCAAGAGAGGGGAGGCTGACAAGTGGGCCGGGTGGGGCGCGGTGGAGGAGAGAGGAGCGGGGGAGTGCACCGACAGGCGGACCCCACCTGTCGGTGGCACGCTGCTGGATTGGGCCGGGCTCATGGTGAATTCGAGGTTGAGGCCCATTAAGGTTTTAAAATCTTTTCTGATTAAAAATAATTCTAGTAATTCAATTATTTGATTAAGGGTTGAGTCACTGTTGATAAAAATTTGGAAAAATTTCTAAAATTATATTTTGGTCTCTAGTTCATCTCATAAAATTTTCAGGTCCAAATTTTGATTATTTCTCCCTGTTTGGCTTTAATAAGGCTCTTTTAGGATTTCCTTTAATTATAAAATTCAGAAATGATTTTAATAATAAATTTTCTTTTATTTTATTTGTTTTTATTTCTTGGGGTGTTACAATCCTATCCCCTTACAGAGAATCTCGTCCTCGAGATTCGGATCAATCCTCGAATAACTCAGGATGTTGTGCCTTGAGTTCATCTTCTTTTTCCCATGTAGCTTCCTCTACAGGATGATTGCTCCACTGCACTTTGCAGAAGCGGATGACCCGACTCCTGGTGATCCTTTCTTTGACCTCCAAGATCTTGACAGGTTTTTCCACATAGGTCAAATCCTCCTGAACATCCAACTGCTGTAGATCCACTTGATCTGTCGGGACGCGAAGACACTTCTTGAGTTGGGACACGTGAAATACGTCATGTACCCCAGCCAATGAGGGCGGTAGTTCCAACTGATAAGCGACTTCGCCTTGGCGTCGAATAACGGGAAATGGTCCAATATATCGAGGGGCCAGCTTTCCTCTCATGTTAAACCGTTGAGTACCACGGAGAGGCGTAACTCGAAGGTAGACATGATCTCCTTCTTCAAAGGCTAGGTCTCGGCGTTGATTGTCCGCGTAGCTCTTCTGTCGTGATTGGGCTGTCTTGAGTCAGTCTCTGATGATCCGTACCTTCTCTTCAGCTTCTCGAAGGATGTCCGTTTCGAACACTTGGGATTCACCAGTTTGATCCCAAAGTAGAGGCGTTCTGCACTTACGTCCATATAGGGCTTCAAAAGGAGACATCTGAAGACTCGCTTGATAGTTGTTGTTGTACGAAAACTCAGCGTACGGTAAGCTCTTGTCCCAAGTTACTCCAAAATCCAAGACGCATGCCCGAAGCATATCTTCCAATATCTGATTCACCCTTTCAGTTTGTCCATCTGTCTGTGGGTGGTAAGCAGTGCTGAAGTTCAGTCTCGTGCCCATCTCCTCTTGAAGGTTCTTCCAAAAACGGGAGGTAAACTGACTTCCTCTGTCAGACACTATCTTCTTAGGCACTCCATGAAGACACACAATGCGGGCCATGTATAATTCTGCAAGCTTAGGGCCACTAAAGGTCGTCTTGACAGCTATGAAATGTGCTACTTTCGTAAGCCGGTCGATGATCACCCAAATAGAATCATACCCAAGTTGGGTCTTTGGGAGTCCGGTGATAAAATCCATTCCGATTTCTTCCCATTTCCATTCAGGCACTTTAAGTGGCTGTAACAGTCCTGCCGGTCTCTGATGTTCAGCCTTTACTCTTCGACAGGTGTCACATTCCACGACGAACTGAGCAATCTCCCTCTTCATGCTAACCCACCAATAACGTTCCTTCAGGTCCTGGTACATCTTGGTGCTGCCGGGATGAATGGAGTACAAAGTCTCGTGGGCTTCCCTCAAGATAAGGGTTTTTATATCTGGTTTATCCGACACACATATCCGGGTTCCAAACCATATGGTACCATTATCGTCCTCTGAAAATCCTGGGGCTTTTCCTTGTCTCATGTTCTTCCTAATGGCAGCTATATCCGGGTCTTCCAACTGAGCTTCTTGGATCTGTTCGAATAAGACGGGTTGAGTCTCCAGGGTGGCTAGGTATGCTCCAGTGGTCAACCCGAGATTCAACTTTTCCATCTCTTTCCATAACAAGGGCGCGTGATCTTGAATCATAATGGCTGTGCAATATCCCTTGCGACTTAATGCATCAGCTACCACATTAGCTTTTCCGGGGTGGTAGTGAATACCTAAGTCATAGTCCTTTATTAGCTCCAACCATCGTCTTTGTCTTAGGTTAAGATCTGGCTGTGTGAAGATGTACTTCAGAATCTTGTGATCCGTAAAGATCTCACAGCGATTTCCGACCAAATAATGCCTCCAAATCTTAAGGGCATGCACTACCGCGGCTAAATCCAAATCGTGAGTCGGGTAGTTCAACTCATGAGGCCTCAGCTGACGGGAGGCATAAGAGATAACTTTTCCATCTTGCATAAGAACACATCCCAATCCTTGGCGAGATGCGTCACAATAGACATGGAAGTCTTTCCGGATATCGGGTAGGGTCAGTATGGGTGCAGATACCAGCCGAGTCTTGAGGGTGCGGAAACTTTCCTCGCATTCAGGAGTCCATTCAAACTTCTCTCCTTTCTGCAACAACTTGGTCATTGGTTTGGCTATCTTGGAAAAATTCTCAATGAATCTCCGATAATATCCGGCCAAACCAAGAAAACTTCGTATCTCAGATACGTTCGTGGGTGGCAACCAATCTGTAACATCTTCCACGGTGGCAGGATCTACTGCAATGCCTTGTGCAGAGATAATGTGTCCAAGGAACTTCACTTCTGCCGTCCAGAATTTACACTTGTTGTACTTGGCATATAACTGGTGTTCCCTTAGCTTGCCTAAGGTTAATCGAAGATGAGTCTCGTGCTCTTTCTGGTCCTTGGAATAAATGAGAATGTCGTCTATAAAGACCACGATGAATTTGTTCAGATACTCCATAAATACCTTATTCATCATGTTCATAAAGAAAGCAGGGGCGTTGGTTAATCCAAAGGACATAACCGTGCACTCAAATAATCCATAGCGGGTGGTAAAAGCCGTCTTGGGTATATCCTCCTCCCGGATCCTTAATTGATGGTATCTAGACCGCAGGTCGATCTTCGAGAATACCGTAGCTCCCTTCAACTGGTCGAAGAGATCATCAATCCGAGGCAACGGGTACTTGTTCTTGATGGTCATTTCATTCAAGGCGCGGTAATCCACACACATACGCTTGGCCTTGTCTTCTTTCTTCTCGACGAAGATGACGGGGGCACCCCAAGGTGATGTACTTGGTCTGATGTAGCCTTTCCTCTCGAGATCCTCCAATTGCTGCTTCATCTCAGCTAACTCATTAGCGGCCATCCGGTATGGTCGCTTGTAAATAGGGGTGGTTTCGGGCACCAAATCAATCCGGAATTCGATGTCCCTCCTGGGTGGCATCCCTGGTAAGTCCTCTGGAAATACGTCTGGGTACTCACAGACTATCGGTATTTCTTCCAAGGTAATCTGATGCAGTCTTGGCATCTGAAATGTGACGGCAGTTCCTTCTTCACTGGTCACAGTTACTTTTCTCTGGGCACATTCTATTACTCCTTTATATTTGTTCAACCAATCCATCCCTAGAATGAGATCCAACCCTTGGCATTCTATTAGGATGGGGTCGGCCCAGAATATGGTGTCGTGGATATCTATCCATACCTTTGGGCTATAGGTTAGGGCTAGGGTTTGTTTTCCCGGGGTGACTATTTGCACGGCTCTTGGTAGTTCTTTTATGTTTAGATTGTTCTTTTCCACAAAAGCAGTTGATATGAAGGAGTGCGTAGCTCCGGTGTCAAACAAAACCACTGCAAGTGCTGAATTTACCATGAAATTACCCATCACGATCTCGGGTGCGGCCTAGGCTTCTTCGGCGGTGACGTGGTTGACTCGGGCGCGGATGGCGGGGTTTGTCGCGACTCCTTGTGCGCGCTTGGGGTGGGGGCACTGATGGGCATAGTGCCCCTCCTGGCGGCAGTTAAAACATACCAAGGGCTTGCCGTTCTTGTCGCGCAGAATCTCTGCCTTCTTTGCCGGGGCGGGTGGTGCAGCTGGTGCGGCGGGAGCGGGGCGAGGCTGTCCGGCTCCGGCGTTGGCGGTAGGTGGCGCCGGACGATGCACTGGGCGGGGGTGGTATTGTGGCGCTGAAGGAGGAGGTGTGAAGCGAGGTCTCTGCGCCATGCCTTGGTTCTGCCTGAAGGCAATCATTCTCTTCCTCTTCAGGTCGACCTTATTCTGTTGGGTCTCCTGAATGATAGCTTTATTCACCAACTTTTGAAAGTTGGCGTAATCTCCGGAAATGAGTTGAAGAGACAACTCATCCTTCAGTCCCCGGAGGAACTTGGACTGCCTGGCCGCGTCAGTACGGACTTCTTCAGGCGCGTATCGAGCCAGCCGATGGAACTCGTGTAAATATTCCGTAACGGACCTGCTCCCCTGCTGCAGGTCCCGGAACTCCTGCTGCTTCTGTGCAATGATGCCTTCTGGGATATGAGCGGCACGAAAAGCATCAGAAAATTCTGCCCAAGTGTGAAGATGTCCTTCGGGAAGAGTCTCCCGCAGGTTGTCCCACCATTCTACGGCGGGGCCCTGGAGCTGGTGTGCGGCGAAGGCCACCTTTTCCTGCTCAGTGCAGGTCAGAAGGTCTAGCTTCTTTGCGATAGTCCTCAACCAATCCCCAGCCTCCATGGGGTTGGTGGTGCTTGAGAAAGTTGGTGGGCGGACTCAGAGGAATTCCGAGAGTTGGGAGGCGGGAGCGGGAGCTGGAGTGGCGGGTTTGTGGCAGCTCGGGCTGTCGGTGGAGGCGGAAGAACTGAGCCTGCTGCTCTTGCATCTGCTGCTGCTGTTGCTGCATCTAGTTCAATAATGCAGCGACCAACTGGTTTTGAGTGGCCATCATCTCAGCCAGTGTGGGGTGGTTGGCGACTGGGGCTTGCCTTTGCCCGGTCGCTCCCTACTGTGGCAAGTTGCCGTTCTCTCCTCCGTTCTGGGGAGCGTTGGAGCCTTGGTTGTTCGACATCCTGAGGTTTCCAAAATAGACAACATTCTCTTAGAGGATATTATTATTTAAGTTTTATTCCAAAAATGCCGTTCTTGCGGTTACATTTTATTTATTTCTTCATTCATGCCTTATATTTGACATGAATGGCAATACAAACAAGCAAAAGAAAACAATCAATCGTAAACTACGTCTATGGTAGCTCGGGGGACGGCTCGATTACGGGCTCGTGGGAGACGGTCGGGGTCGAGGAGCTGGATGGTCCGGCAGGTGGAGCGCTGCGTGAAATCCTCTTGGGCCTCACGGTGGGGATCCGAGGGGATTTCCGCTTGCGAGGCGGAATGGGTGCGATCTCCTCAATGTCCTTCTTCAATTCCTCGATCTGGTGGCGGAGCTGTGGGTTGGTGGCGACGCGCTGCCGAAGGAGCTCATTCTGACGCCGTAACTCCTCTGCCTCGGTAGCCAAACGGTGTCCTTGCTGGATGCGGCGACGAAGATCTCCGTTCTCGCGGTTCAGATCCTCGGAAGAGTGTCGGTAAAAACTGATTGTGTCGTGTTGTCCATTGTGATGGGGGATTGGTCCCGATCTTCCGATAGGTAAAGGATAAACTTGGGTTGGTGGAGAATCTCGACGTTGGCGATCCAAGGCTCCGGTCCGGCGGATCAAAACCTTGCAATCGTTACACCACTGTCTCCGTTGGTTATCAACCACGCAGAACGCGATTGACCTCGCCACGAAGGCTAATTCCTGCAAGCGAACCCAAGAACACAAGCAAGAACAGGAAGGATACAAATCGAATGCCAAATCACAGACAAACGAGGATAAAGTGAGGTTTCACAAACGCCAATGCAGCAGCCAATCGGTCCGGTGCAAGAGGCGGGATCTAAACACAACAGTGTAGATGCAACAAAGCAAAACCTGACCCTAGAAGTGGCTGGCGTGAGAATATATAGGGCGGCGGCCTGTGGAAGGCGAACAGACATGGGCTGTGGGCTAGAAGACGTACAGACTCAGACTATGGGCCAACATGGCCCAGTTCTGTCACGCAGTACTGTTTTAAATACACAGGACGACTCGAGACTCCAAATGAGGTGAAACCAACGGCAAACGATCCGTCTTCTCCTCAGCTTTCCAAAAAGTCAAAGAACGCGCCAATCGGACTTCGTATGAGGAAGTTATGCCCATTTTGGTGAATGGTGGTCGATGTAGTCCGAACCAGCGAATTCTTGACTTCAAATCATCCGTGCGGCTCCGTCTTCAACTCCAACTCTCCTATTCCATCTCCCATGTTCCTAAGCAACAAAATATCACTAGTATTCAGTAGCATCCCATCCAAACAAATATAATCAAATTTGCTAAGGAACGAATTAACCTCATGGTTCAAGCGACGGGCACGGGCGCGTGTGATTGGTCCTTGTAGTTGAATTGTAGGTGGAGGCTCCATGTGTGTATCATGTGAAGTGATGTCCTCATCACATTGGCGTCCTACAGTGCCTCGTAATGGAGATCATCCATTGCCTCCAACAAGCGCATGGTATGGCCGATCGCGGAATGACGCTGGGAGAGCGTGCTGACGTAGACGCTGTGGGGACTCCCTGGAGTGCGAAGAGGTACGAAGCGGTAGTCCATGTCGTAGAGCTCACTGTCGTAAATCATCCGGAGCTCAGTGAGGGCCTGGAGGGCGGTGCGCTGGCTGGCAACCAAGAAGGTAGGTCCTCCTCCGCGATAGGTGTGAGCTGTCTGAGGGGAGGGCTAGACGACGACGGTGACCTCACAGAAGCTTTCTTCCTCGTCGGGGAAGACTCCATGGTACATCGGCTCGTGCTCAAATCTGAGGAAACCGACGAGCATGCGCAGTTCGCGGATGAATCCGGCCTCGTCGCGAAGGTTCCCACTCATGGTACGGACCGGCATCTACAAAAGAGAGAAAGCTTTTTGTGAAAACCTCGAGAGATGAGAGGATAAGTAGTTTTTGTAAGAAAATATAGTTAATATAAGTCCTAAGGTCAGGTCTGTTTGGCTTCCTACAGTCAAGTCGGCTCTGATACCATCTTGTCGTGCCCCGATTTAATAAATCAGGACTTTATTGAAATTCCATAGAAAATCAATAAAACAAGACGTTCATCAAGCGACCACGTACAATATGAGCAATCATTCACGGTTCGTAGACCGCATTAGTAAAAAGTGAATGAATATGAAGAGAAACTAATAAATCAAAGGGTCCTAGATGAACGCCTCCTTCCAGTCTCGCCTTGACTGGGTCGCTACTCCAGACCTTCATCCTCCTCGTAGTAGACAGGCTCTGATGGTGTAAGTCAATGGGGTGAGTACAGATGTACTCAGCAAGCCACCGAATGCAAATATAATGCAAGGTAATAACAAGGGAGATAGTGGCTAGTTTTGCGGAAGAAGCATAATTGTAAAGCATTAAATGTGATCAATTTATTAGTACTGAAAAGTAAACATGTGTATGCATCATCATCTTCTAACTCGAGGGGTACGGTCAGCCCCACCTCGCTCAACATTCCTTACATGCCATGATTAACTCAACCGTTCATACAATTGTAAACTAACTGCGAGTAGTCACACAACCCGCCCTTGACCGTGGGCTCGGCTTTTCGAAAAGATTGATTTTACTCTGATCAGAGATGTACCACTGTACCCACAAGGCACGCACTCATCACCTACACCAAAGTGTAACGAGATGACCCATTTCACGGGAACTCGTGCCAAAACCTTCCATATGGTTCCCTCCGACTCCACAACACCCTCTTATGGGTTTCGTATCGTGTCTCGACGTGTCGAGTGCTCACCATACCGCCCCTTGAGCCATCGTCGGTACAAGTCGCCCGCAGGCTTGCCCCTTGTACCCCTCCACTATGGTGCATAGAGTCGGAGTGTTCCACACTTCCAGTTAGGACTTACCCATTAGACTTGTGGTTGGTACAGAAGTGCTTTGCAACAGATCTCACAGACTGGTCCTTATAGTGCCCCGGGTGCGACCAATCAGTTTCCGAGCTTGCACCCGGAACCCACCATACTTATAATTTAGCCAACTCCAACAGAGTCCAGAGACGAGAATAACGGGGAATTTCATATATCAGAATCCAGCTATCTACGACTCATTCTTTATATCCTATAGCAATTGTGCCGGTACATTGGGCACTAGCTAATATAATATTTGTAGAGTGACAAGGAGTTAAGGCTCAATAAGCATGGCTTGGGTTTGCACACAAGGACGGGGATCTAATAAATATAAGTGTAGGGCTTGATCTTTGACTAATGCAATATTAACCTATGAGTTATAGCGATAATTTATTAAAACATGGGCTCAATATGATCAACTGTTTCCACAGAGGTGGTCGATGACTTGCCTTGATCAGCAAAGGGGGATGGAGGAACCTCGGGATAGAACTCCTGCTCCTCGATGAACTCGTAGTCTTCTCGATACGGAAAAATAAACATCACATTTAATAAACAGATAAAATCCACCAAATAATAAACATACATATTTGTGGGTTTTATTATGTGGAATAAAGCTTCATTATTCTGATGTTTGGTGAATAAACAGTAAACTTATATTTCTCAAGGCTTTTCTAATTTATTTTTCTGAATTAATAATTTATTCCTAAGGGGTTTTTATTCATTTATTTATTAGAAATATCTTGGGTAACATTAACATACTGTTTTTATAGCATTAAAGTATAGAGAATATTATGCTGAATTTAACAAAATTTGAATGGTGAAATTTGGAATTAAAATGAGCAAGTTATGAATTTTCAAAGTTTAAACTATTTTTTTGAATTTTATTTAAAACCAGAAACAGCTGCGGGTCCACGGTGAGCCAGGTCCACCATGGACCCGTGCACTGTGCGCTGGGCCAGTCGGATCTGGACCGTTGGATCCAGATCCAACGTTCTGTGGCTGGGCGGGGGACTTTAAGTGAGATCCAACGGCCCAGACTCCACGATACCCCTTTGGCACCGATCGACGGCTCGTATTAAGTCCCGAGGGGATCTAATCTGAGCCATCCGATCTAGATCGTAGGGCCATGGTGCCATCCGGCACGCTCGCTGCACGGGGAAGGCTAAGGCCTTCGTCCCCGGCTCCGGCCGAGCGGCGGCGAGCTCTGGCGATGGCGTGCGGCGGCCCAATGCCCTCGGTGTTGGCGAAAATGAAAAGAGGAGGGGAAGAGGGTCAGAGCCGTACCTGAGTTGGCAGGAAATGGTGACCGGCGGCGACCCGGCGACGAGAGGAGGCGGCGGGGCTCCTCGGGTTCGATGATGATGGCGAGCTCCGGTGGTCTCCAAGGTCAACGGGGAGGTGGCCGAGGTAGGCGGGGCGACGACGGTTCCGGCGAAGGCGATGGCGAGGACGGCGGTGGCCCGGAGCGTCGGTGAGGTGCTGCCGGAGCCGAAGCAGGGGATGAATCCGAAAACTTGCAGGCGGCGGCTAGGGAGGGAAAGGCTCTAAGGGGTTTCGGTATGAGCGGAATGCGGCGAGCACCGGGGATCTTATAGGGTTGCCGACGACGAATATGGCAGTCTACGCGAAGGAAACCAAAGGGGAGGATTTCCATATCACCGGCGAACTTTCCTAAGGCTCGGGTCCTTTCTATGTGTGGCGAAAACGCGTGGCTATCGGTGGAATGAGATCCCTGGCGATCGGAGAAGGCGATCCATCGGTCAATTTGGCGAAAACGGGCATGGGGCGGCGGATTTAGAAGGTGGGGGTCGCCGGCGGGAGAGAGGGGATCCCTTTCCATTGGGGAAGATGATCCTGACAGGTGGCCCCCACCTGTCAGTGGCCGAGCGTGAAGACAACGGCGCCGACAGGCGGGCCACGGGTGTCAGGGAGCGAGGGCGAGAGAGGGGAGGCTGACAAGTGGGCCGGGTGGGGCGCGGTGGAGGAGAGAGGAGCGGGGGAGTGCGCCGACAGGTGGACCCCACCTATCGGTGGCACGCTGCTGGATTGGGCCGGGCTCAGGGTGAATTCGAGGTTGAGGCCCATTAAGGTTTTAAAATCTTTTCTGATTAAAAATAATTCTAGTAATTCATTTATTTGATTAAGGGTTGAATCACTGTTGATAAAAATTTGGAAAAAATTCTAAAATTATATTTTGGTCTCTAGTTCATCTCATAAAATTTTCAGGTCCAAATTTTGATTATTTCTCCTTGTTTGGCTTTAATAAGGCTCTTTTAGGATTTCCTTTAATTATAAAATTCAGAAATGATTTTAATAATAATTTTTCTTTTATTTTATTTGTTTTTATTTCTTGGGGTGTTACAGCTCCGCCCGGCCTTAGAAAGGTTTCGGGAGCAGAATTTGGAGCTGGGGCCATCAGCATGATCAGATGGGTCCATCGAGGCTACGACTTGGGGTCGCCTCGGTCCCGACTCAAGGGCCAGGAAGCCGGGCTCAGAGTCAATCCCGGAACCGTGCGAAGGAGAGGTCGTCGTCTTCGAGGCGTTCTTCGACGCGGGGCTAGGATTTCCGGCTTCATAGCTACTTTCGAGGGTTCTGGATGCCTTCCATCTCGACCTCCCACAGTTGTCTTCGAACGTCGTGGCCCGCCTCTCCATCTTTGAGTGGGCCATGCGCGCGGAGGGCTGCGAGGGTAGAGCGGAGGTCTTCGCTCAGATGCACGAAGCCCTCTACCAACCGAAGAAGAAGGATGGCCTGGTGCAAACCTACGGGAGCATCAACTTCCAGCTCAGGAAGTGGTACGCCGACTCCTTCCCTGTGAAGGCCATTAATGAACGATGGTACTCCAAGTGGGTACACCGTTGGTTCTACGTCCAAGTGGGGATGAACTCCAGGCTTGCCGAACCTCCGCGCCACATCTGGTTTCGGAGGGAGGCGATCATCGAAGCCAGTGCCGGCTCGGTCTCCGTTCGCATCCGGCTGCTCCAAATCATCGCCCACTGGATGAGAATGCGAGACCTGACGGAGGAGTTCGTCCCTCTTGAGATTCCACCACTTAAGGAGGAGTGGCCGACATCGCTTCGGAGCACTCAGGACGAATCATCGCCGACAGAGCTCTCTAACCGGCTAGGTTAGTCCTCGCCCCCTTTCGATCTTCACAATTCTACTACAAGGTCTGCAAGGCTAATGCACCTGACCTTGGTTGCAGGGTCAATTGTTGCCAAGACTCCCGACGAAGTGTCCCGACTCTCCGAGAAGATCCTCGGGGCTCCCACTCCGGCCGAATACAAGCGTCGGATGGAGCTCGTCGGGTCCTGGGTGCGGTACAACCGCGTGTGGGACGCGCTTGAGCTTACTCCTCCCCCCTCCCGGAGAGGGAGGCCCTCCGCCCACCTTTGAAGAAGAGGGTGGCAGACGTCGACGCCGGGCTCTATCCCAAGTGCCCAAGAAGAAGAAGACGGCGAAGGGTCCAAAGAAACTTTCCCCGGCTCACTCCTCCGCTTCCCACTCCGAATGGGGATATTCCAGCGAGGGGGCCGGGACGGAGCTGGATGACTCCTTGGTGGATCCCGGTCCGACCTGCTCGGAGCAGCCAGCCTCCGGTGGCACTGGAGATGCTCCAGTCCCACCGAGTCTGCGACCGCCTGCTCCGAGGGCCGAGCAAGAGGCGCCGGGCACTGGAGCAGCAGCGTCTCCGAAATCCACCCCTCCGCGCGATCTGGCTTCGGAGGGGGTCTCCGCCAGCTCCCGTGGGAGCAGGGAGACCGATAGCTTGGACCGAGGAGGGTTAGCCGACCCCTTGGGTGCTGTTGAGGGGAGCGCCGACGTCGAGGCCGAACTCGCAGCGGTGGCGGCGGGCTCCCCAATAAATTCGATGGACGATCTGTTCTATCGGCCTGGCACCCCCGGACGTGCCTGACCTTCGGATGTCCCGGCTGAAACTGCAGACGAAGGTATGTGGCCTCAACCTCCTCTTCGCTTAGACGCATCAAATCCCCTCGACCCTGATTCCTGCTCTTCCCAAGCAGGCACTTCCGCCCGGGTTCTAGTTCCGGCATGCTCTGAGGGTGTCGCCGACATAAGGCCCGAAGCCCCTGCGAATGCGGCGGAAGCTCCGGGGCTAGTCGACGAGGCGGAACCGGAAGAGACTCCGGAAGAGGCCCCGGGAGAGACCCCTGAGGGTCCTGGTCGGGAGGCTGGGGTCCAGCCACCTTCCGACCTGAAGCGCGCGCGCTCGAGAGTGCCCCTCTTGGTCCCCTTCCTGGAGGAGGGCCAAGACTTCGTGGCGAGGATGACTCCTCTCCACGACTTTTACTTACGCTTGAGGGAGGTCAGGATGATAGAGGATCTCGGCCAAGTGGACGCCGTCGATCTCAGCCGGGCCATCAAGAGCTCCGCGAGTCAGGTACGCCTTCAGGACGATCCTGGGATGAGCCCCTAGCCTCTTCTGCTCTAACTTACCGTTTCATGCGCAGATAGTCGCACTGGTGCAGGGCTCGCTACTGTCCTTGCTCTCCGAGCGGAGCCATCGTGAGAGCGGTGCTTCGGAGCTCTCCAAGCGAGTGGAGACTGCTGAGAGGACGGTCTAGGAGCAAGCGGCCGAGATCGACCATCTCTGGGTGCTAGAGTGGGAGGTTGAGGTCCTTCGTCCTCAGGCCGCTAGAGCCGAAGCACTTCAGGCTCAGGCTGTGGAGGTTGGTGCCCTAAAGGCCCAAGTCACCAAACTGGAGGGGCTTCGAGCTCGAGCTGCCCAAGCGGATGAGCTCGAAGCGGAGGTCAACACCTTCCGGGCCCAGGTTGCTGAGGTGGAGAGGATCCGGTCCCGGGCTGAGGAGGTGGACCAGCTCAAGATGGAGGTCTTCACGCTTCAAGCCCAGGTCTCCGAAACGGAGGAGCTCCGGGGAAAGGTGGCTGCTGCGGAAGTCCATGAAGCCCGGGTACTCCAGCTTGAGCAGCCCGTGGTGGACCTCCTGGCCCGAAATGAAGCGGCGACCGAGGCACTGGCTTAGGGGGAGAAGACGGTGGCCAACACTGTGGTGTCCCTCCGAAGGGTACTGGCATGCTACGGTACTGGGTGCACAGCTTTTGACGTCGCCCAGGAGCCCCTTAGCCATCGGCTGAAGTTCATCCAGGCCGCCGTTCGGCAGATAAGCTTCACTGTATCAAGGTACGGGGAAGTATCATCCCGAGTAGCTGCCCTCGGCATTCTTCATCAGCTGGAAGCTTCCGGGGGCTCCTTGCCTTCGTCCTCGAGTTCTCATCTCGTTCCCTTCGGAGGGAGCCATCTTCTTTTCCCCAGCCCGACGGTGGCCCATTCGTGGAGGGCTCTCCAAGCGACCTGGCAGGCTAAGGGCCCTGACGCAGTCAAGGCCTGACTAGACGAGGCCCTTCGCTCGAGCAGGCCTTCGTCTTCCTCGAAGCCCCCAGCCGCAGCATGCCAACCGGACCCAAAGGTGTAGTCTCCTTAGGGCCTTAATATCGTACCTCCTGTAATAGATAGAAACTCGGTAATTTATTAGTAAAGGGTAATTATTTCCTGGAAATCATTTACGGCATTCGCTCCGTCTGTGATTCTGACGTCGAGGTTCTTGATGAGGGCGAGACCCTTTGGCGCAAATGGGCCGCTTTCGAGGCCCTTAGGGCCAATTGGCCTGCACGCTTCGCCATCCCTCGGAACGACGATAGAATGCAATCCCCGGGATCCTTCACGAGGTCTTGGGTTCAATGAAGGAAGAGGAAGGGAACACCCGGGCTCCATCCTCATCGTCTGAACTGGTGGACAGGTTCGATGTGGAAACCGACTTCAAGGAACCGCAGCCCGGAGGCGAAGGTTTGCGCAGTTGGGCCCAACTCCAAGAAGATCAGAAAGCCTTCCGGGCTCAAAAGAGGGAAGAGAAGAGGCGGAAGAGGAAAGAGAAATCCAGCCGTGCAGCGACGGAGCCATCGACTGAAGGGGGCTTCGAGGGCCCGCGCAACATTTCGGACCGAAAAGGCTTCCGATTCCTGCTCGGCTTAGATGACGAATTTCCCTAGCCTCATTCATCGGCTTGATTTCGCAACAGATGTTATTCACGCTCTATATATGATGTAACTAACGAAGCCCTTCTTGCGTCATTTGCGAATCTCTGCCCTTCCTCTCCCCCCTCCTTTGCAGGTAGATGACTTGTCGACTGAGTGCAATCCGCTTGAACTTAGGGCCAGCACCAAGAGAGATCGGAAGGGAAGAGAGAACAGCCCAGAATCTGGGCCGGGGTACTTCGAGGCTTGGCTTGGGAGCCGAATAGGGTGCGTCGAGCCGGAGCTCGGAACCCGAATAGTGGGTGCGTCGAGCTGGAGCTCGGAACCCAAATAGTGGGTGCGTCAAGTCGGAGCTCAGAACCCAAATAGTGGGTGCGTCGAGCCAGAGCTCGGAACCCAAATAGTGGGTACGTCAAGCCGGATCTCGGAACCCAAACAGTGGGTGCGTCGAGCCGGAGCTCAGAACCCAAATAGTGGGTGCGTCGAGCCGGAGCTCGAACCCAAATAGTGGGTGCGTCGAGCCGGAGCTCGGAACCCAAATAGTGGGTACGTTGAGCCGGAGCTCGAAACCCAAATAGTGGGTGCGTCGAGCCAGAGCTCGGAACCCAAATAGTGGGTACATCGAGCTGGAGCTCGTAACCCAAATGGTTTGGTGAAACTACGCTTGTTACCACAGTGCGTCCACTTTGGCCAAAACGTTCACCGTATATTATAATGGAATTGGGGATCTAGTACAACAATAGCTAATGGTGGGAGACCTATGAAATTATGCAAAATAGCATTTCAAGTGCTCCGCGTGCCAGGTGTGCTTCAGATCCTCGCCTTCTAAGGTAGCTAGACTGGTAGGACCCTGGCCGTCCAGAGCCGACCACGATGTACGGGCCTTCCCATTTATATCCCAGCTTCGTCGGAGCGGCCACCACACGTAGGACGAGGTGACCTGGCTAGAATTCGTTGCGCTTGACCTTGTGGTCATACCATGCCTTCGTCTGCTTCTGGTACTGAGAGAGGTTGGCGATGGCTCGGAGCCTTGATTCCTCCATGAGGTCGAGGGAGACGGCGCGCTCTTGTTCAGTTTCGGGAGCCGTGACCCGTAGAGAACCAGCCCGAAGCTCCGTCGGCATCATTGCTTCATCGCCAAATAGGAGCCAGAACGGGGTGAACCCGGTAGCACGGGAAGGAGTGGTACGAATGGACCACAGAATCTTAGGTAGCTCTTCGGGCCACAATCCCTTGGCTAAACCCACGATGCGCTTGTTGAGGCCGGATAGAATATGCCCATTTGCCCTCTCGACAGCTCCATTTGACTGGGGATGCTGGACTGCCCCGAAGCATAGCTGCACTCCCAACTCCTCGCAGAATGCTTTGAAGGATGCAGTGTCGAACTGAGTGTCGTTGTCCAGCGTGAGCTGTTTGGGCACTCCGAAGCGGCAGACTATATTTTGCCAAAAGAATTCAACGGCAACGACGGCAAAGCGCAAGTTTCCCCTTGCCCTGGGGAACGGTCCGATAAGGTCCACCCCCCACCGAGCTAGGGGCCAGACGGGTGCGATGAGCTGCAGGCTGACTGGGGGCCTATGGCTCCGTCGCCCCATCCATTGGCACCCTTGGCAGGTGCGCACTAGATCTTTAGCGTCGGCGACGATTGTGCGCCAATACACACCTTGCTAGAGAGTCTCCCCGGCGAGTGCTCGGGGGGCTAAGTGGCTACCACACAGACCCTCATGGATTTCCCGAAGCATTTGTAGTCCATCGGGATGGGAAATGCACCGAAGCAGCGGAGAGCATACACCCGACTTGTACAGGCTTCCGTTAATGATCTGATAAGGCCTAGCGTGGAGGTGAAGCCGTGCCAGGTCTGGACTAGGTTGGTCGTCCATATCGTCGTTGAGTGCCCATAAAATGGGATCTCACCAATCACCATCGGCCGTGCAAAGTACTGTAGCCGCCCGAGTGGGTGCCGAAGTACCCGTCAGTGCGCGAGGCGGTACATCTCCGCGGAGAGACACCGATGGCTCGACAAGTTCTTCGAAAAAGGCAGCGGACGGGAGAGCTTGACCGCCGGCGCCAGCTTTAGCGAGGACGTGAGCTTGGCAATTTTCACTTCTTGGTATGCTCTGGACGGATGTCCCCTTGAAAGATACCTCAAATTTCGAATGGCTTCAAGGTAGGCGGCGAGATCGGGGTTCCGGGCCTGGAAACTTTTGTCTATGTGTTCGACGATGACTTGAGAATTAGTCTTGACCACCACGCGGGCAGCTCCGAGCGCATGCGCCTTGCGAAGACCGAGCAGCACTCCTTCATATTTGGCAATATTGTTTGTAGCTTTGAAGTTCAACCAAACAGAATATAAAACCTGCTAACCGGAGGGAGACACGATCACCGCCCTGGCGCCTGCTCTGGAAGCTTGGTAGGCACCATCTGAATACACGGTCCACACCCCTTCGCCTGCTCCGTTACTGGCAAGACTAACTGCTGGCGTCCATTCGGCGACAAAATCGATAAGGATTTGAGACTTAACGGCAGTCCGAGCCACAAAGGAGATTCCGAACGGAGCGAGTTCCACTGCCCACTTCCCGATTCGCCCGGTTGCGTCCTTATTCCAGAACATGTCGCCCAGGGGATAGGCAGTCGGAATGATTATATCATGGGCCAAAAAGTAGTGCTGAAGCTTCCGGGATGTCATGATGAGAGCGTATGCCACCTTTTCGAGCTCGGAATACCGACTTTTTGCTCTAGAGAAAGCTTCGGACACAAAGTATATGGGGCATTGCACCAGCTTCACGCTAGTGTCTTCTTCTTGAATCAAGGTTGCACTTGCCGCGCTGCCTAAGGCGGTGAGGTAGACCAGAAGGGGATCGCCGGCCCGGGGTGTTGCGAGGGCAATGAGATTGGTGAGGTATTCTTTTATCTTGTCGAAGCAATCTTGACATTCCGAGGTCCATTCGAAGTCTTTGGAGCCTCACAATGCCTTGAAAATGGGCAGGCTTCTCTCAGCCGATCTTGCCAAGAAACGGCTAAGAGCGGCAAGGTGTCCGGCTAGCTTCTACGCCTGCTTTAAATTTCGGGGGGGGGGGGAGACATATTCTGTAGTGCGCTGACTTACGTTGGACTGGCTTCAATACCCCGACTAGAGACCAGATATCCGAGCAGTCTCCCAGCACGGGCTCCGAAGACACACTTCTCCGGATTGAGGTGGATTCCGCACCTCCGGAGGCTGTCGAATGTTTCAGCTATATCTGTGCTATGAAAACTCTTGCTCGCGCTCTTAATGACGATATCGTCCATATAGGCTTCGACATTGCGGCCGATCTGGTGCCCTAGGGCCTTAGATATTAACCTGGAGAAGGTGGCCCCGGTGTTACGGAGACCGAAGGGCATCCGAACATAGCAGAATACTCCCGAGGGGGTAATGAAGATTGTTTTGACTTGATCTTCCTGCTTCAACCAAATATGGTGTTACCCTGAATAGGTGCCACTTTCCAGATGTTTTCTTCTGGACGAACACTGGGTTTGACAACCACTCGGTGTGACTAACTTCCTGAATGACCCCTACCTGGAGCAACTTCTCAGTCTCGGTCTTGGCAAGCTCAGCTCGCTCGATGGATAGATTCTGGAGCCTCTGGCGTAGTGGGCGAGTTTTTGGGTCGACCGCCAGAGAGTGCTCGATAATCGAGCGGTCGATGCCCGGTATGTCTTCGTTGGACCATGCGAAGATGTCCAGGTTGTCGCGGACGACTTCTTCGAGCTGCTCTGACACCTCCGGCTCAAGGCCACCTCCAAATCGGATTAAGCATTCTTTCCCATTCTGGACCAGGATCTTTGTGACGATCTCCCCCTCCGGGAGTGGCTTGGCCGGGGACCCCTTGGGGGGGGCATCTCCGGCGGCCGTCAGTCTAGCTTCTCCCGAGCTTCCGCGAACGCTGTGGACTTGCCTTGGCTCCAGCGGGGCCGAGTGGCCATATTCGACTCAGCGGGCCACGGCCTGGTCTCCCAGAATCGAGAGCACCCCTCTCGGAGTCGGCATCTTGAGGCACAAGTAGTTGTGGTGGGCGATGGCCCTGAAGTGGTTGAGCATCCCCCTTCCGAAGATGGCGTTGTAGGCGTATGGAGCATCGACGGCGTTGAAGATGATCTCCTCACTGCGGCAAAGTGGGGATGCTCCGAAAGTCACCTCCAGCCCGATCTGGTACAGTGCGTCGAGCGGCGGTCCCGCGAAGCCCTGGATCGGCCGGGAGGCTGGCAGCAAATGTTTCCGGGAAAGGCACAACTGGTCGAAAGCCTGCACAAAAATGATGTCAGCAGAACTTCCACCATCGACCAAGATGCGACGCACCTCGACACCCGCAATGTCAGCCGAAATGACAAGGGGATCGACGTGTGGGAACTTGACGCCGGTGGCATCCTCGACAGTGAAGCTTTAAGTGCCGATATGCCCAACCTCCCGGACATATTCCCTTCGCTGACGCTTGGATATAGCTCCTAGAGCTCCTCCTCCGGATATGGGAAGGACCACCCACTTCCCTCGGTCCGCTCCATCTTCGATCTTGGTGGCTTGGAACCTGCTGAGCTCCGAAGCTAGGCCCGAAGCTTCTGGCTCGTCCCCGCGCCCGACTACCTGGATAGCATCGGGGCGGGGGACGGGAGTCCCTTTGTCGGTGGAGCCGTGGCCAGAACTTCGCTCGAGGTAGTCGTTCCGGAGGGAGAGGATGGTTCGGCAGGAATCGGTGTCGTGGCTCTGGTTCTCACCGTGGACGCTGCAGTAGAGGGTTGCCCCTCCGGGAAGCACTCTCGGTGGAACCCTGGCCCCAGAGGGACGTCCCCCACTGGCGGTGTGCGGGTGCTTAGCGGGGCCCCTCGGGGTGATACTGAGGACTTCCTCCTGAAGGTGCTTCCGACCTCACCGGGAGTCCCGGTGACAAAGATCCGGAATGGAGCGGGCCCCACGGTCAGGATCGGGAAGCGCCTCGTACATCTTGGCGCTCGAGGTCCGGACGGGGACGATCATCGCCTGTTGACGCAACTGACCTTCCTCGGACCGGGCGTATTCCTCAAAATACGTCATGAGCTGGGCTACCAAGGATATCGGCTTCCGATGAAGCTTGTCGAGGAGACCCAAGTGGGTGACGCCCTCCCGGGCGGCGTCAATGATCGAGGAGGCTGACAGTCCCTTGATTTTAGCCTTGGTGTGCGCGAAGCGCTGAGAGTACTACCGCAGTGTCTCGCCGGGCTGCTGCTTCACCTGGAAGAGGCTCCCGGTCGACATCGGGACCACGAAGGTCCCCTGGAAATTGTTGACGAACTTCTTCTTCAGCTGGTCCCGTGAACGGATGGTTCCGAGTCGTAGCGACCAGAACCACCGGAGGGCAATTCCTTCGAGTGCCAAAGGGAAGCATTTGGCCATGGTATCGCGGCTCCCCCCGCACGCTTCTATTGCTAGAGCATATGAGCGGGAGAACTCTCCAGGGTCGGAATCCCCGGAGTATTTAGGGAGCTTGGAGGTGCAAAACTTGCAGGTCAGGGTGCAAGGGAGATTCTTCGTCGTACGACGTGTTCTCCTCCTCCCTTTGGTCTTCGTCGTTGCTCAAGGTTACAGCCGCAGCCCCCAGCGCTCGGGAGGGCTCCGAGGGGCGGAGCGACGCCTCCTGGCGCCATTGGGCCAGCTCCGCCTTCAATCTTGCATTCTTGGCCACCAGGGCATCAGCCTGGCTCCCGCTTCCTCCATAGGCAGTTTCTGGGCCTTGCAAGCGGACGTAGTCAGTCCGGAGGGCAACTGCCGGGGGCACGCATGGGGGGTGCAACTCGGAAGGCCCCTCCTGGAGCCCTAAGGGGTTCACGGAGGCCGGCTCCGCATAACCAGCAAGATCTCGAGCCTCCGGCATTCCCCTGGGAGCCTGGTTTGGCTCTGTGCTCGGTGCTTCGGTGAAAGCGATGGCTGGAGGGTCCGGAGCGACGACTAGGGCAGGCTCGACTCCAGCGGTGCGGGCTGACCTCCGTAGGGGAGCCGTGCTCATGCTCTTCCGACCTGACATGGCTCTGTGGAATGAATGTAGAGGACGTTGAGGAGCCATGCTGAAGAGCGTGGGCTTCATGGCTCCAGAAGTGATGAGTCATTATCAACGGACGTCAAAGAGGACTGATGAGGAGAGAAGACCTGCTGTGTCTGGGCCGCATGTGACTCACGTACACGGGCAGCAAGCGACTTTAGGGCAGAGGGGCCATGAAGTCGGGCTGGCCCAATCTGGGTACATGGGCTAGGAGCAGCAGAGGATCGATTGGGCTGTTGACCAGGATTGACTCAGGTACACGGGCGGCGAGTGATTGCCGGGCTGAGAGAGCTGCGGAATCGGGCCGGCCCAATCCAGGTACCTGGTGCAAAGTCAGTGGACGCTTTGTCAGTTTCAGCGCAAAACTGACGACCGCTGATCTTGGAACGGATCATCCAGAAGTGAAGCCGTAGTCGCTACGAAAGCTCTGCTTCTGGATAAGTCATCTATAAATAGGAGTTTACTATTTTGTCCTTAGGCCCACACTCAGTCAGTCGATTCTGTAAAAATATCCTAAGGGCAGTTGGGTCTTTTCCTTTTATTTCAGCGTCTGTAAAAAACCCTAAGGGTCAGGTGGAATATTCTAGGTTGATTGGACTGCCTATAAATAGGGCCCCAATCCCTAGGGTTAGGGTTACCCTTTTTACTGAAATCACTTTTCTAATCCAAGTTTGGGTCATATTCTCTGTTTCCATGTGTGCGCCGCCGACGAGCATTCTATTCATTTTGCTCTGAAATCGCCACCACGGTTCGTTTCTGGTTCATCGTGTTTTGGCTCATCTGGTCAATAGGGAGGTTTTATTCTCTGTGTTTAGCCTTCCATTTTCCCAGCATATTCATTTAATCAGTGTCTCGTTTGCGTGCAAATAGCAATCTTCTCTGTGCGATGATTTGGACTCTGTTCATTCTGTGTCTTTGATCTTCTGAAGGTTTTTTAGTTCTTGCGCCATTTAAGAAACAGGCTTGTGTCAGACTTTTTTTTCTAAGTTTGCTGTTGCACTGATGCATGCGCAGTTGTCTAGATGTTCTAGCTTCATCAGCCTACTACATATTTTTCTAGTCTAAACATAGCCTGGAGCATACATACAACTAGCATATGATTTTCTAGGAGCTGAGGTATTTCGGCCTAGCAAGGCAGAGCTATTTTCTTTGTGGATCGGCTGTGGCATGCGTGGGTTTGTTGTCAGCAGATGTTTTGCAATACACGTTGTTTTTCTTCACTTCAGATCCTGAACAAAGTGTGTAGCACTGTAGCTACAACACTAGTCTTCTAGTAGCTTTGTAGAAGCTGCATCTTTTTCTTGTCGCAACACAGCAGAAGAGTACTCATTGCTTTCAAAAAGTTGCAGCCACACACGTGTGGGTCCCACATCCTGGTCAGCTAGCTTCGTCTATAGCTTGACAGCACTTTGTGCGAAGGTACTTTGGGGCAGGCTTCGGTCTCTGGTTTCCTGACGAAGCTTGTGCAATAGCTTCGATCAATCGAAGTTTTTTCGAAGTATGCAAGGGCTTCGAGTGTTCGAGGCATACTTTGATTAGTGCACTTCGTTAGTAAAAGCGACCTTCGGCAGTTAAATATGACCTTCACACTTTCGAAGTAGGCCTCGTGTCTGGTGTTTTGACTAAGTACGAAGTCCATACCGAAGGTCTTAGCGAAGCCCTGGAGAGAAGCATGCTTCATATGTTTTAGCAATTGTTGTCTGTTTTGGCTCTTGCTCTGTACCCTTCGAAGAAGGCTTCGGCAGCTATCTCTCAAGCCTCGAACGATCTCAGCGAATAGGCTTCGACATCATACCTCGAAGCAGGCTTCGTCATCTACATGCTTCAATGTTGCAGGTTTCGATCAACAACCATCGACAACTTCAGGCTTCGCACATACTTCAAAGCAGGCTTCATCAAGTTCTTAACATGAGACAACTTTGAACAGTAACTTCTCAACTCAAATCAATTGCTGTGATTTATTTCTGTGAAGTTTTGATCTGCCATGATTTGAATGCTTTAAATAATCTACCTATTAGCACTGTATTGGTGTTTCTTTGTCTAGGACACCGATAGTTTCTAGGCTAGATACTTTTAGGCTTTGGTGATCTGTTTACGTTCTGCTGCTAAGTCTTTTAGGTGCGTTGGGTGTTGGGAGCAGGCCATTGATTTGAAAGAATTTTTAGGCGCCCATTCACCCCCCTCTGGTCGCTACTTTCGGTCCTACAAGTGGTATCAGAGCCTGGTTAGGGTTTTTCCATACCTTAATCGGTTCTAAACCCCAGTAGTGATCATGACGTCTTCTGGAAAGGTCCGTCCTTGGAAGCTTATGTCTATAATTATTGGAAGACTCGCATGCGAGCCTATCTCATGAGCGAAAGCTCGGACATCTGGGACATCTGTATTCACGCTATTTTCACAGTGTTGCCTGTTGCTGAGCGCACTACTCCAGATATTGTTGCCCAGCATCAGAACAACAACAAAGCGGTGAATATTTTGTATTCTGGTTTAGGTCCCACTAAATTTGAGCGTGTGAGCCATCTCACCACTGCGAGAGAGATCTGGGATACCCTCCAGGCACACCATGAGGGGATAGCCCAGGTCAAGGCTCGGCTCTATCAGACCTACCGGCGTGAATATGAGAACATCACACAAAAGTTGGGTGAATATGTTGAAGCGTTGTTTGGTCATTTTCAATCGATCATAAACAAGCTTCGGGACAACAAGGCTGATGGTGTTCAGTTAGTCTCAGATCATGAGCAGGCGCTCAAGGTTCTCCATACCTTGGACCCTAAGATCTAGGAGATCAAGGTATCCTCTATCATTGAGAGCACATATTATGATACCTTGACCATTTCTGAGTTGTTTAGCAAGCTGAAGGCTACCGAGGTTGATACCCAGTTGAGATCAAATCTCACTGGCTCTGGATCAAAGTCTCTGGCCCTTGCTACACCTTCTGTTGATCCCTCTTCTATGATCTGTGATGGGTTCTCTTTGATGTCTATCACTGAGGACCAGCTCGAGTCGTTAGGAGATGATGACTTGTGTCTTTTTAACAACCGGGTGCGTCGTGTTTATGACAAGAGAATGTTCAAAAGACACGTCACGAAATCCGGGTGCTTTGAGTGTGGTGACCCAGGACACTTCATCGTCGATTGCCCCAAGCGCAATGGTCACAAGAAGGGCACCGGTGGTGGCTTCCTCGACTCTGGCAAGCACGACAGCTCTTCCTTCACCAAGGGCAAGCCAAAGACCAGATTCTTCAGAAAGGCCCTGAAGGACTACCAGTGAGAGAACAAGAAGCGCGACAAGGCTATCTTCGCTGAGATGGAGAAGAGCTACTCCAAGCGTTCCACGTCTTCTTCCTCTTCATCAAGCTCAAGCGATGAGGAGATTGTCATAAGGAAGGGGAAGGACAAGAACGATCCGGCGGGCCTATGCTTCATGGCTTTCGAGGACAGACCAAAGAGCCGTTCACATCAACGCCGAAGATCCCGCAAGAGCTTTTGCTCAATGGCTCTTGGGGATAAGGAAGAGAAGTGCTCCTCCGATGACTCCGACGACGACGACAACGAAAATGTATCATCTTATGAACACGAAATCGTTGATTTACTTGAAAGGAATCGTCAGGAGTTAAATATCGGGAAAAACTGCTTAGGGGGGCTAAGAAGAGAATAGATGAATTATAGAGTGAGCTTACCGTGGCCAACGGCAGAATTGAGAGTCTATCTTCTTCCCCCTGCTTGGGTGATAGCAGTGAGTGCCCAAAGTGTGAGGTGCTTCTGTGTGACCTGTCGACTCTGAAGTCCAGGTACACAGAAAGGGTTGACGAGAGGGACGCTTTGGCCACAGAGCTTGAAAGCGCTCAGCTGGAGCTGAAAGATGCTCAAGCCACTGTCGTCGTGCCCTGTGATGATTGCCCATCTCATCTAGCTAGTTTAGCTGAGCTGAAAGCCAAGGGCGATGAGCATTTGGGTGATTTGGAGAGAGTGAAAGCTGAGTTGGCACAGACTAGGCTAGAGCTTCATACACTATCAGTTTCACCCACTGTTTGTGAGAATTGCTTGTCTCTTAGACTGGAGTTGATTAAACTGAAAGCCGAGAAGTCTATCCAAGTAGATAGAGAGTGTGAGACCTGCTTGTCTCAGGTGGAGGTTCTAGCATCCTTGAGAGAGGAGCTAGCTGATGCTCAAAATGAGAACTTTTACCTCTGTTCTATCCTGAGTTGGATCAGTGCCAGAGAGACATAGCTCGGCATGATGATCCAGCAGTTTAAGAGGCAGGATGGGTTTGGGGTAGGCTACACCTACACCAAGGCTGACTTTGAGAGTGCCATTAGCCGGGCAGTGGAGTGGAGTAAAATGACTCCTGAGCAGAGATATCCCAAGACTCACTCCACTGAGTCTTTTTAGGCTAGTCAGTCCAAGGATGGAGTGATCCAAGAACAGCCCAAAGCTCCACCCAAGAAGCCCATCTGGGTTCCAAAGCCCAAACACCTCCACACTTCTCTTGACTCTCTTCCTGGACCCTCTCAACCCAAGAAGACTACACCAAACACCACTAAGCCCAAGAACCCCAAGCCTCAACCACATCCCAAGAAGCCCACCTACCATTGTGAGTATTGTCTGAGAGACGGGCATCTTGTGGAGTTTTGCTTCAGGAGAAAGCGGGTTGAGAGAGCAGAGCGTGCTCGTGGTGGCTAGGAGCAGTTCTACCAGTAGGGTGGTAGACTGAGAGTTCCTCGACGCGGGAGAGGCTGGAGGCCAGTCCGCATCGTGTAGGTGGTGGTAGAGGAGATGACTTTCATGCCTGTGCTCTAGATGGTGGTGTTCGTTCCGGCAGAGCTCCAGGCCGTTTTGGCTATGGTCCTAGACCTCGTGGCTGAGGTTTTAGGCACAACCATGGACCGCGTTTTGAGTCGCGCTTTGGTCCAAACTCTTCTGATGGTTTTTGCTTTCCGTCTTTTGAGCAGATGGCTCGACACTGGTTTAGTTCTTTTGCTAAACCGGGTGCCAGACCATTTGCTCCCCCTTACAACCACTGATGGTGCAGGATCGGGGACTAGAGGACGTTTGGATCATGGACTCTAGATGCTCTCGCCACATGACGGGACATCGCAGATGGTTCTCCAGTCTCACTCCCCTGAGCTCCAAAGAGTACATCACATTCGGGAATAGTGGTCAAGGGAAGGTACACGACATTGGCTCAATTCGTATCTCTGACCATTTCTCTTTGAAGAATGTTGCTTTGGTTGGAAATTTGAACTTTAATTTGATTTCTGTTTCGCAACTTCTTGAGGATGGTTTGGAGGTTCGTTTTAAGAAGGGTAGTTCTTCTTTGATTGATTCTAGAGGGTCTTTGATTTGTCAGATCTTACCTTTTGTTAAGGTTTTTCGGATTGACTTCTCTAGTTCTTTTGGCCCTTCTCGCTGTTTGATTGCTGGATCCTCCTCTGAGCTCTAGAAGTGGCATAGGAGGTTAGGTCATTTGAGTTTTGATCTGCTAGTCAGGTTAAGCTCTATGGACCTCATCCGAGGATTGCCCAAGCTTAAGATGGAGAAGGATCTAGTTTGTCATCCCTGTCGTCACGGGAAAATGGTTGCCGCTTCTCACTCGCCTGTGACTCAGGTGATGACCTCGTATCCGGGCGAACTGTTACACATGGACACTGTCGGTCCGGCTCGGGTACGCTCAGTCGGTGGGAAGTGGTACACGCTTGTAATCGTTGACGATTTTTCTCGATTCTCGTGGGTTTTCTTTTTGGAGTCTAAGGATGAGACTTTTCATTCTGTTCATGACCTGATTTTGAAGCTGAAGAATGAGAACAATGGTCGGATATGAGCAATTCGCTCCGACAACGGCTCTGAGTTCAAGAACTCTTAGTTCGTTAGCTTCCGTAGTGATCAGGGTCTTGACCATCAGTTTTCTGCTCCTTACACTCCCCCACAGAACAGTGTTGTGGAACGAAAGAACCGCACGCTAGTCGAGATGGCCAGGATGATGCTCGATGAGCACAAGACTCCTAGGCATTTTTGGGCTAAAGCCATGAACACGGCTTGCTATCTTGCCAACCACATTTTTCTTAGAGCTTACCTTGGTAAGACTTCATATGAGTTGCGGTTTGGCAGACAGCCCAAAGTGAGCCACTTGCGAGCGTTTGGTTGCAAGTGCTTTGTGCTCAAGAAGGGAGGGCATTTGGACAAGTTTGAGTCTCATTGCTGGGATGGAGTTTTTCTTGGTTATGCTTTGCATTCTCGAGGCTTCCGTGTTTGGAACCTCGACTCCCAACAGCTTGTTGAGACTTGTGAGGTTTCTTTTGATGAGTCCTTGCTTTCTTTGACTCCTTCTTTTGAGATTTCTAGAGATGGTGAGCTCGGAGAGTCCATCTTTGAGGAAGATGATGACACTCCAGCTGCTGATGAGGGTGGGCCTTCTGCACTGCCTGTAGAACCCACACCTTCTGAGACTTCGACTGAGGACGAGGGCGGACCTCTGATCACTTCTTCCACTTCGATCGAGCCCCCTCAATCGAGTCCAGAGGTGCCAGCTGCTAACTCTGGTGAGGTGACTTCAAATCACCGGGGATCCCAAGCAGTTCAGCGTGATCACCCCTCAAAGCTCATCATCGGTGATTTGTTTGAGAGGACTTTGCGTTCATCTGTTGACTCTCTTGCTGTGTTTGCTGAATCTGCTTTTGTTGCATCTTTTGAGCCTAGAGACGTTTCTCATGCTCTTTCTGACTCGAACTAGATTAATGCCATGCAAGAAGAGCTTGAGAATTTTGTCCGCAATCGGGTTTGGACACTGGTTGAGCTGCCACCCGGATGCAACCCCATAGGCACCAAGTGGGTGTTCAAGAACAAGCAAGGTGAAGATGGGGTTGTGGTGCGCAACAAAGCTCGATTAGTTGCCCAGGGTTTTTCCAGAAAGAGGGTATTGATTTTGAAGAAACTTTCGCCCCTGTTGCTCGTCTTGAGTCCATTCGCATTCTCTTAGCTTTTGCTGCTTCAAAGGGTTTTAAGCTTTTTCAAATGGACGTCAAGAGTGCTTTTCTGAACGGGTACATAGAGGAGGAAGTTTATGTTAGGCAGCCCCCTGATTTTGAGAATCCCAAGTTTCCTCGACATGTTTTAAGTTGAAAAATGCTTTATACGGGTTGAAGCAAGCCCTCAGGGCTTGGTATGACCGATTAAAGCAGTTTTTGTTGAGGAAGGGCTTTGTGATGGGTTCTGTGGATAAAACTCTTTTCCTGCTCAGAGATGCTTCAGATTTCTTAGTCTCTCAGATTTACGTGGACGATATTATCTTTGGCGGTACTACTAATGATCTTGTGTCAAAGTTTTCTTAGCAGATGCACAGTGAGTATGAGATGAGCCTCATGGGTGAGCTCAAGTACTTCTTAGGGCTCCAGATCAAGCAGACCAAGGACGACACCTTCATCCACCAAGGTAAGTACACTCGGGGCATGTTGAAAAATTTGACTTTGGTGGAGTGCTGAAGCCGCAGATGACCCTAATGGGCACATCTGGGGGCCTAGACAAGGACGAGAGCGGCATCAAGGTCAACGAGAAAGAGTTTCGAGGGATGATTGGTTCATTGCTATACTTGACGCTTCCAGTCTTCACCACGCGCGTCTCATCGGTTGGCTGTCAAGCGCATTTTCAGGTATCTCACTTATGCGCTCGATCTTGGTCTTTATTTCTCAGCATCATCATCTCTTGATTTAGCTGGCTTTTCGGACGCTGACTTTGGTGGGTGTCGGTTGGATCGCAAGTCGACTTCCGGTACTTGCTAGTTTCTTGGTTCTTCTCTTTTTTCTTGGTCTTCTCGCAAGCAATCTGGAGTTGCTCTTTCAACCACTGAGGCTGAGTATGTAGCTGCTGCTATCTGCTGCTCACAGTTGGTTTGGATGATTTCCACTTTGCGAGATTTTGGGTTGTTCTTTCCTACCAGAGTTCCTTTGTTTTACGACAGCACCAGTGCTATTAGTGTAGGGAAAAACCCTTGTCTCCATTCAAAAACCAAACACATTGATGTGCGCTTTCATTTTCTGCGGGATCAATATGAGAAAGGTGTCATTGACCTTGTTCATGTTGATACCCATCATCAGTTGGCTGACATTTTCACCAAACCCCTAGATCAGTCTACTTTTGAGCGTTTACGAGTGGATTTGGGTGTTGTGTATCCTTTCTAGGATATTTTTGCGTCAGTTTTCTTTCTTCTTTATTCTTTTCTTGAGTCTTTTTTTGTGTGTGTTCATATCATACATATTCACATATCACACTTTTGAGCTTGCTTCTGTTATATGATTGAACTGCTTTACTTATTCTAGCTGGTACATGCTTTTGATTACTTGTCAATGATCATGCTTTGGTTCAGTTCACTTGATATGTCTCATATCTGTCATATGCATGGCTTTTATGCTTTAAAATTGAAAAATGATCACCATTGCTTCTGGTAACTAGCATGTGTAGGCTGAGTGCTTTTGCTATCTGTTACATGCCTTGTAGCTAGTTCCTGACTTAGCTGCAAATATGCAACTTGGACATCTTTATGCTTTTACATTGGAAAATGTGTTATAAAACAATGCAAAATCAGAAAAAAAATGAGAATTCCATGCCTCTTTATGCTTTTAACATGGAAAATGTGCTATACTTGTTAGATTTTGTAAATTGCAGTCAATCATATCTGAGAAGCATGCTTTCTTCACTCCACCTGCACCCCAGTTGCATTCATTGCATATTTGGAGGGGGAGTTGCATTTCAAGGGGAGTTTGTGTCTCTTTAGAGTGCATTTAGTCTCGCTTGATGAGTCCACTTATCAACAAGGGGGAGAAATTTTTGGAGAAGAGTTTAAGGGGGAGTTTTGGCTTTCTCTTGGATTTGTTTCATGGGGAGTTTTTTTTGTCCCGTTTGTCCTTACTCTTTGGATATCCTTGTTATCCTTGTTGATGATTCTGAGATTGCACTCGTTTTGAGTCTTTACTTTTGGTTAACCATAATGATCGCTTTCTTTCTTTTGCTCAGTTTTTGATCATTAGGGTTAAACTTTTACTTTTTTCTTCTTCTCTGTTTTCTTGTGTTTTGTTTTCGTGTTTCCACAGTTGCTTGCAGGTACTGGAAAGCTGATAAAGAGAAGTGTTGATAATGCACTCATCAAGGGGGAGAAGACTTGCTATGTCTGGGCCACATGTGACTCAGGTACACGGGCAGCAAGCGACTGTCGGGCAGAGGGGCCGCGAAGTCAGGCTGGCCCAATCCGGGTACATGGGCTAGGAGCAGCAGAGGATCCACTAGGCTGTTGACCAGGATTGACTCAGGTACACGGGCGGCGAGTGATTGTCGGGCTGAGAGAGCTGCGAAATCGGGCCGACCCAATCCGGGTACCTGGTGCAAAGTCGGTGGATGCTTTGTCAGTTTCGGCGCAAAACTGATGACCGCTGATCTCGGAACGGACCGTCCAGAAGTGAAGCCGTAGTCGCTACGAAAGCTCCTCTTCCAGATAAGTCATCTATAAATAGGAGTTTACTATTTTGTCCTTAGGCCCACAGTCAGCCAGTCGATTCTGTAAAAATATCCTAAGGGCAGTTGGGTCTTTTCCTTTATTTCAGCATTTGTAAAAACCTTAAGGGTCTGGTGGAATATTCTAGGCTGATTGGGCTGCCTATAAATAGGGCCCCAATCCCTAGGGTTAGGTTTACCCTTTTTACTGAAACCACTTTTCTAATCCAAGTTTGGGTCATATTCTCTGTTTCCATGTGTGCGCCGCCGGCGAGCATTCTATACATTTTGCTCTGAAATCGCCACCACGGTTCGTTTCTGGTTCATCGTGTTTTGGCTCATCTGGTCAATATGGAGGTTTTATTCTCTCTGTTTCAGCCTTCCGTTTTCCCAGCATATTCATTTAATCGGTGTCTCGTTTTGCGTGCAAATAGCAATCTTCTCTGTGCGATGATTTGGACTCTGTTCATTCTGTGTCTTTGATCTTCTGAAGGTTTTTTAGTTCTTGCGCCATTTAAGAAACAAGCTTGTGTCAGACTTGTTTTTCTAAGTTTACTGTTTACTGATGCATGTGTAGTTGTCTAGATGTTCTAGCTTCAGCAGCCTACTACTTATTTTTCTAGTCTAAACATAGCCTGGAGCATACATACTGCTAGCATATGATTTGCTAGGAGCTGAGGTTCTTCGGCCTAGCAAGGCAGAGCTATTTTCTTTGTGGATCGGCTGTGGCATGCGTGGGTTTGTTGTCAGCAGATGTTTTGCAATACACACTGTTTTTCTTCACTTCAGATCCTGAACAAAGTGTGTAGCTCTGTAGCTACAACACTGGTCTTCTAGTAGCTTTGCAGAAGCTGCATCTTTTTCTTGTCGCAACACAGCAGAAGAGTACTCATTGCTTCCAAAAAGTTGCAGCCACACACGTGTGGGTCCCACATCCTAGTCAGCTAGCTTCGGCTATAGCTTGACAGCACTTTGTGCGAAGGTACTTCGGGGCACGCTTCGGTCTCTGGTTTCCTGACGAAGCTTGTGCAATAGCTTCGATCAGTCAAAGTTTTTCCGAAGTATGCAAGGGCTTCGAGTGTTCGAGGCATACTTCGATTAGTGCACTTCGTCAGTAAAAGCGACCTTCGGCAGTTAAATCTGACCTTCGCACTTTCGAAGTAGGCCTCATGTCTGGTGTTTTGACTAAGTACGAAGTCCATACCGAAGGTCTTAGCGAAGCCCTGCAGAGAAGCAAGCTTCGTATGTTTTAGCAATTGTTGTCTGTTTTGGCTCTTGCTCTGTACCCTTCGAAGAAGGCTTCGTCAGCTATCTCTCAGGCCTCGAACGATCTCAGCGAACAGGCTTCGACATCATACCTCGAAGCAGGCTTCGTCATCTACACGCTTCGACGTTGCAGGCTTCGATCAACAACCTTCGACAACTTCAGGCTTCGCACATACTTCAAAGTAGGATTCGTCAAGTTCCTAACAGGAGACAACTTTGAACAGTAACTTCTCAACTCAAATCAATTGCTATGATTTATTTCTGTGAAGTTTTGATCTGCCATGATTTGAATGCTTTAAATAATCTGCCTATTAGCACTGTATTGGTGTTTCTTTGTCTAGAACACCGGTAGTTTCTAGGCTAGATACTTTTAGGCTTTGGTGATCTGTTTATGTTCTGCTGCTAAGTCTTTTGAGGTGCGTTGGGTGTTGGGAGCAGGCCATTGATTCGAAAGAATTTTTAGGCGCCCATTCACCCCCCCTCTGGTCGCTACTTTCGGTCCTACAGACGCTAGCTTCTCGGACTAGGGTCCCCACGGACGGCGCCAAATGTTGGAACAACGGATTGAACCAACAGGTTTTTGGAATGGGAGTAATGAAGTGTTGGGCTCAGATTGTGTTCTCGGATCGTGTGTCCATTACAACTGGGGGATAGGAGTATTTATAGAGCAATCCAGCCAAGAGGGGTCTAATACCTCCAAAATCCCTTAACCGTTACACTGCCTGTCACAGGCCTGTAATACAAACAAGAATAGCTGCTACACAGTACAGACAGAAAGTGCAGCCCTGACAACATATCAACTGTGCCGGGCGTTGCAGCGATCGCCCGACACTGCGCACGCGATCGCGATCCTGTCTTCGGACCACCTTGAACGGACCGTCTCCTGGTCTTTTGTCGCACCCTGGAGCCTTCGCACCTTTCGGAGGCTTGCCTCCGGCATCCCGCCGGGCATCTGTCCGAGGGCCCCTTCCGCCCGCTTCGGGGCTTCCGGAGGTCCCTAGGCCTCCTCTCGGGGCCCGCGGGTACTTCCGGAGGAGCAGGGCATCGGGCCTTCGTCGGACGTGGCCTCCCCCCGGACCGTACTTCTCTTTGTGCTCCCGACTACCATCGGGATTATCTCCCCCAACATTAAGGAAGCTGCTGCACTCACTGGAGAGAAGGTATTATTATCCTTGTGGTAATTTAACTTTCAGTAGTAATTGTCTAGTATTTTTTATGTAATCATGCAGTAGATGTGTTATTCAGTAGCAGGTTTTGATTTTAGTGAATTTAAATTACACCTGTTTTCAGTACTTTTTAATGTTGTGGAGCTAACTAGTTTCAATCAATATGGTGACACTATATTTATTGAAGTTATAAGTAAGAGCTAAGAGAGGATTGTTACTATTTTTGTATGCCACACTCAGACAAATCATGTAACATTATATTCTGTTTTTTTGTACAGGAAAAGGCTAAAAAAATTATATCGGTAGGAAAACTGAAGTCCAATACTAAGAAGGCTACACGTGCAAATAAAAGAAAGATCACACACACTAGGAGGATGAAGGAAGTTACATCAGTTGAGAAAAAAATTAAGAAATCTATTTCTGTATCCTAAATACCTAGGTGTGGATGCCACTTTTGTTTCATCTCGTTTGGATGTACAAGTGAAAATTCCATCGCCATTCAAGCCACCTTATGGACCGCGGCAACCTCCGGATACTACTCTGGTGGTTGCACTGAAGACACTATTTTCACCAACGACTCTTTTGAAATGTGAGATCTTAATAAACTTTGTTTCATTGCTTTATTTCTCCTTACTGTGTAGTTGTTAGTGGTACATTACCTTAGTAGGTTCGACTTTCACATTCAGTAGTTACAGTTTTCTGTTGATGTGTTCTTGGTATACTCATATTCAGTATTTTTGTTGCACCAGTTTCAGTAGTTCATACTCAGTATTTAGATTCTGTTGTACCGGAAACGGCGACCAGAGGGGGGTGAATGGGAGCTTTTAAAATTTCAGACTAAAAATAGCCTTATGTTTTAATTCTGTCTTTTGCGGAACAGGCTTCGAACACACCCTTCGAAGTTCTGGTTCGGAAGTATTTTACAGCTTTGAATACAGGCTTCGCAAAGAGTAAAAGTTCGAAGCCAAGAAGACTTCACTCCACCCACAAACCCAAAAATTCAGCTTCTGCTAAGTCAGCGCAGCCTTCGCACACAGGGTGCCTTCGCGCAGGCTTCGCACTTGCATGAGCGGACTTCCTCCTGAGGACTTCGATCAGCTTTGCTAAGTCAGTGCAGGCTCCGCACACTAGGTTCTCCGAGCAGGCTTAGCACTTCACCCTTCGCAAGAGCGGACCTCCCTCTTAGGACTTCGATCAACTCTGCTAAGGCAGTGCAGGCTCCGCACACAAGGTGCCTTTGAGCAGGTTTCGCACTACACCCTTCGCAAGAGCAGACTTCCCTCTGCGGGCTTCGACCAAATACTCAGCAACAGCAACTAGTGCTGGGCTTTGTACTTCGAAGGTCTAAACGCACACTAAACAGACTTCGCTGAGGACTTCGACAAGGGAAGAAAAACGGGCTTCGATCTAAGTCAAACAGTGCTTCGCTAGTAATCAGAGAGGTCTAGCCTCCAGCTTACATAGAGCAAACAAACACTGAAACACACACTTCGCTCGAACACACTTCGCTCGAACAGGCTTCTCACACACCTCTCCAGAAAAGCTCACAAGAAAATGGAGTACAGAGAAACCGAAGCATGCAGAGAAGTATGCATACAAGCTCAAGAAGTAAATGAACACAGAGTCAAAGCTTCAATGCTTGAACAGGGAACACAAAATGAACTCACAGGATGAATACAGAGAGTGTGGTGGCTAGCATAGGAGTTCTACAATGAATGCTCAAAGTGTTGATGTGACCTAGCCAGCCTCCACTATTTATAGGCACTATTCAGCCTTATGAATAGACTACTTTACCCCTAGGGTTTACACTGTTTTTGTCTCATCAGAACAGGGGGGTACAACTGGTAGTCTACTTTATTTGGAGGCTTCTTTTGTCAGCTTCGCAGAGTGGACAGCACCAGCTTTTGCAGAGCAGATGCTGTCAGCCTTTGCAGTTTTGGACCCTTTTGAAGCCCCCCTTCGCACGTGAGGGGTGCGGTAGCTTCGGTGAGAAGCCTTGAGCCTGACGGCCTCCGCTTCACCGAAGTCAGCCTTCGATACAGTGACGGTTTTGAGCCGAAGCCGTCAAAGCCCTTGGGCCTTCGCACCAACACCTTCGGAGTGGACCACCACGGCTTCGCAGCTTCTCCTAGCTCGAACTTTGTCAGTCTGTGTACCGAAGTCATGCATGGCCGAAGTACCTCAAGTTATCCTCACTCTGGAGCCAGCCTCGGTCCGAAGCCAGCCTCTCTCCGGAGACAGCCTCGCTCCGAAGCCTGCCTCGCTCCGAAGCCTGCTTCACTCCGGAGAAGCCAGCTTCGCTCCGAAGCCTGCTTCACTCCGAAGCCTGCTTCACTCCGAAGCCCCACCTTCTGAGTACCACCCTTCAAAGTCCCTCCTTCGTCCAAGGCCTCCGCATGAAGAATTCCATGAGCACTTCGTCGCAGTGTCTCTCCCCGAGCACACTCCTCGACGAGCCTCACCCGGACCATGCCTTCGATGCACCTCGACTTCGGAGACCTTCGTCGGGTATACCTTTGAGTGTCTCCCTCCGAAGCACACTTCGAACGCCTTGCCTCATTGCTGAGGACTTAGTCCACCATACTCCGAAGTCACACAGTTCGGAGTACCCTTCCAAGTGCCTCGCCTCCGAGGACTTCGTCTCGGAGTACCTTCACCCGGAGTCACACTCCGCACTTACTTCCTTCTCCTGGCGCACCTCGACCCGAGGTCCGACCTCGACCCCTTCACAGCCTTCATGACAGAGCTCCCTGCTCCCCTGGCATCAAGCCTCCCGCTTGACCCAGGTTCATTTGCTACGAACCATCCGTCACCTCCGAAGTCCCCTGCGCACCAAAAACAAACAGACAAGTGTATCCAGTACCCCGGAGACCTCTCCGAGTAAGCAACCTCTGATACACACTCTGGTGTACCGCCCAAAATACCGAACCCTTCGGTACAGCCAAGTCATTGTGTACTGTCGGACCCCTCTGACAGGCACACTCCGCTGCAACAGCTGCAGCAACCAGAGCCCACTGAACCCTTTGGTGAAACAGCCTCCGAACCCCTTCGGAGGGACCCCTTCGAATCAGAGGGTAAAATCTGTCAATCACTCATCACAGACTCCGAAACCAACCCTTGGTTTCTCAATCTCCCCCTTGATGAGTACATTGACAACCAAATTCAAGGTCAAGAAAATTTGAAAAATTTCAGCACATAAGTGACCATAAAAACTCAGAACCGAGCCAAATCATGTCACTTGACAAAAGAATTTTCCTCCTCCTTTCCAAAAGAGTAAAAGCCCCTTCGGCAAAACTTCCCTTTGCAAGATAAAAACACCCCTGAGTTAATTTTCCCCCTTTGCTACACAGAAATCAACAATTTCTCCCCCTTTGGCAATGCAAGCATCAAGGAGCATTTTTTTAAAAGATGCAAAGCTTCGAAATGGGAAGAATTGCAAAGACATATAAAGCAAAAATATGCCAATATTAATACCAATTATCATGTGCTCAAATCAATTTAACATTCTCTAAAACATGATGACAGCATGTGATTTTATCATTTTGAAATAAAAGCATCACCACTCAATCAAGGTAACTAGACAAGTAAAAGCAGGGACTGCGCAAAGCTAGTCAATTTCTACTCTAGACAAACAAGTCCAGTTTAAATGGAGCATTGAAAGCAAACTTGATGATCAATGAATTTTGTTGTTCTTTTCATAATGCCAGGGGTTATTTGTTTGTCCACCTTATACTTTCCAATCAGGCCAAGCCTAGGCATGAAAGCCATCAGAAGCTTAAGGCAGTGATTTTGGCATACACTACACTATCCTAGTTCAGACCAATGTGCAATGGTAAGCAGTCTAGAATAGAGTAGTGCGACAAACAAACCCACCTGGATCTTTTCACTTGTAGCAGGCAAATCATGGAGTTTTGGATTTGAATTAAGTGAACAATTTGTTTAGCATTTGATGAATATCCATGAGTAAGTAGAACAATTTTTCAAGTTGCAATGTTTAACATCTTGAGAAAAGGAGTCTTTCTATCAAGCAGATAAAAGATAGCTAAAGCAATCCTGCCTAAACATGCTAGATTCAAGACTAAGCAGTGAGCATGATTTGATTTTGAAAAGAAGAATCATGCACATACTGTTTCATACATATTAAATAGAGCTGAGCTGATATGATTTCATGAATTAAAATCAGGCATATAAGTGCAAAAGATGTAAATGCAATTTCACACACAATGAGCATATGCACAACAATCAAAATCTGCTCCCCCTCACAAAATGCCGTAAGGGTGACAAACACCAAGTTCTCCACGCAAGTAGGCAAAACGAGAAGCATCGAGGGGTTTTGTGAAAATATCGGCTAGCTGGTGTTGGGTATCAACATATTGAAGTTCAATATCACCCTTCTCATTATGATCTCTAAGAAAATGATATCGCACATCAATGTGTTTGGTTCTGGAGTGCTGAACCGGGTTGTTTGCAATACAAATAGCACTAGTGTTATCACAGAAAAGTGGAACACTCTTATAATCTAACCCGAAATCCCGCAAAGTGGAAACCATCCACAAAATCTGAGAGCAACAGCTAGCTGCAGCAACATATTCGGCCTCAGCCGTCAATTGTGCAACACTAGACTGTTTGCGGGAAGAGCAGCAAACCAGAGAAGTACCCAGAAAATGACAAGTACCAGAGGTACTCTTCCTATCAATCCTACACCCAGCAAAATCCGCATCGGAATAACCTCGAAGACACAAAGTGGAAGACGCCGAATACCAAATGCCAAATTCAAGGGTATGTTTGAGATACCTAAGAATGCGCTTTACCGCTTGGCGGTGCGAATCTCGTGGTGAAGCCTGAAAACGAGCGCACAAACACACTGCGAAGTGTATGTCCGGCCTTGTAGCAGTCAAGTAGAGGAGGGAGCCGATCATGCTTCGGAACTCCTTCTGATCTACGGCTTCTCCATCTTCGTCAGGATCCAATGCTACAGATGTAGCCATTGGAGTGGTGAGTGGCTTCGCATCAGCCATATCGAACTTCTTGAGAAGGTCCTTGGTGTACTTCGTCTGGTGGACGAAAGTACCTTGTTTGCTTGATTTGCCCATCATGGACATCTCGAACTCCCTGCTCATGGCATCTGCAAACTCGGCAACCAAAGCATGAGAAGAGCCACCAAAGATGATATCATCCACATAAATCTGAACTAGGAGGAAATCTTTGCCATGCTTGAGAGTGAACAGGGTTTTATCAACAGATCCCATCAAATACCCCCGCTCAAGCAGAAAAGACTTAAGTCTGTCATACCATGCCCGAGGGGACTGCTTGAGTCCATAAAGAGCCTTATGAAGTTTAAAGACTTTATGTGGGTATTTGAGGTTTTCAAAACCAGGGGGTTGTTTTACATAAACATCTTCGCCTATGATACCATTAAGAAAAGCACTTTTGACATCCATTTGATAGAGTTTGAATCCCCGGGATGTAGCAAAGGCAAGAAAAATTCTAATGGCCTCAAGACGAGCAACAGGTGCAAAAGTTTCAGTAAAATCAATCCCTTCTAATTGAGAATAACCCTAAGCTACAAGTCTAGCCGTTTCTAACTATAGTCCCATCCTCCCCTTGTTTGTTTTTGAAAATCCATTTTGTTCCAATGAAATGAACATTTGGTGGAGGATCAACTAAAGTCCAAACTTGGTTTCTCTCAAAATTTTCAAGCTCGTCATGCATGGCATTGATCCAACTAGAATCATAAAGTGCATGACTAACATCTAAGGGCTCGAAAGAAGCAACAAAAGTTGAATCAATGAAATGAGCATGAGAACGTGTTACCCTTTGATCAAGCTCACCAATGATCTGCTCGGGAGGATACATCCTTTGAACATGATGTGGAGCCTCGCGCTGGGATGCAGTCTCCCCCTCAACTTGTGCGTTGGAGTGGTCCAAGATGACCGATGTCGAGGTAGTTGCTTTGGGACCTTGTGCCGAAGTGGTCGAAGCGGGGTCGGCTTCGGGGATTGATGTCGAGGGTAGTAGGGGTTCATCCTCGAAATCTCCGGGATCTTCTTCTTCGAAGATAGTCTGTTCCATATCGTGTTCATTTGCCTGTTCAAGAGCAGAACTAACAGAGGGGGTTGATTCATCAAAAGTCACATCACATGACTCGATGACAGTGTTAGTCTCCAAATTATAAACACGATAAAATGATCATGTGTAGTGTAACCCAAAAAGATCCCGTCAGAAGAACGCGACTCAAATTTATCCAAATTACCACGTTTTAGGATAAAGCAACGACAGCCAAAAACTCGAAGATGAGTAACCTTGGACTGTCTCCCAAAACGTAGCTCATAAGATGTCAAATTCAAAATTGAGCGAAAGAAGATTCGGTTTGAGATGTAACATGCAGTGTTCATGGCCTCAGCCCAAAATTTTCTAGGAGTCCTGTGCTCATCGAGCATCATCCTAGCCATCTCAACCAAAGTGCGGTTCTTTCTCTCAACAACACCGTTTTGTTGAGGAACCCGCGGAGCAGAGAATTGATGTTCTATGCCATGCTCCATGCAAAAGTCAACAAAGAGACTGTTCTTGAACTCAGTGCCATTATCACTTCGAATGAATTTCAATGCACCAGGGAGTTCAATGAAAAGTCTCAAAGCCAAGCTCCGAAAGTGTGAAAACACTTCATCCTTGCTGGCAAGAAAGAAGACCCAAGAGTAGCGAGAGAAATCGTCGACAATGACTAACGCATACCACTTGCCGCCTAAAGAACTAACCCGAGAAGGACCTACAGTGTCCATGTGGAGAAGTTCTCCGGGTTGTTCAGTCATCACTGTGGTGACTGGCGAGTGCGAAGCGGCAATCATTTTTCCATGTCGACAAGGAGCGCAAACTAAATTCTTCTCAAGCTTGAGCTTGGGCAATCCTCGGATCAGACCTAGGGCACTCAGACGAGTGAGCAACTCAAAGCTCATATGCCCTAGTCTCCTATGCCACTTCCAAAGCTCAGAAGTAGAATGTGCAACAAGACAATGAGAAGAACCAGATGACTCAGAAAAATCAGCTCCAAAAACTCTCCCAACTCTAAAGATCTTACAAACCACAACACCATCAGAATTGAGTACTTGCGAAGTATCGCGATGGAATCGCACTTCGAAGCCCTCATCGAGCAATTGAGATACATAAAGCAAATTGTATCCCAAATTCTCAACCAAAGCAACATCTTTGAGAGTGAAATTCGAGTTAATTCTTACCACAACTTTACCTTTCACTCTACTCCTTCGATTGTTCCCGAAGGTGATATGTTCCCTTTGCTTGGTTGTGGTGAGGCTGGAGAACCATGCTGCATCTCCGGTCATATGGCGCGAACAACCGGAGTCCATGATCCACGTGCCCTCCAAGCCTCGATCTGCCGCCTACACATGATAAGAAAATCTCGATCGCTCAGTGCTGGGGTGGGTGAAGATATGATGAGGCATCCAGCACTGAGTGATACGAGTAGTAGGCACCATACAAGTAGACTGTCTACGCACATGATAATTAGAATGATGCAAAGTGCGAGGTCTACCTACATGCTATGATCTAACAACATGATGAGGTCTCCTACTCTGATGAGGTACAAAGCTACTCGCCCGGGGTCTATCACCATATGGAACATGGTGAACACCTCGAGGAGCAAAACCTCTCCAAGAAGCACGAGGAGCCTCGAAAATAGGACAAGAGTAAAACTCAGACTCATGCATACCTAAAGATGGGTAATGCATGTTCTGGAACCTCATCTCCTGAGAGCGTCGCTCATCCTTGATGCGATGAAAATAGAACCCAACCAGATGACCCACCCGCTGACAATAGGAAAAATAAAAAATTCTCCTAGGGGCACTCTCATGGGTCATAGGAGCAATTCTCACAGGCTCCTTGGGCTTCTGCTGAGTGATTTTCTTGGGAGGAACTCTTTTTGTGGGAGGAGTGGTTTTCTTTGGAGTTTGGGTAGGCTTTTTGGCTGATGGAGTGTCTAACAGAGCTCTCTCTTTCTCTAGGGTAGTGGGTGACGTAAAAAAAGTTTTGTTCTCACTATCTGAAGGAATCCTCTCAAAACCCAAACCTAGAGCTAACCCTGCTCTGTCAGCACACATCTTGTCTTGGCCAAGGGCAAATCCATCCTACCTTTTCCCTCAGTGCATTTGTTAACCACAGAAAGAAGGTATTCATTTTCAGTCATGAGGTTCTCAGCTCGCTCCCTAACAGTGCCTAGCTGGTCCTTAAGGGTTATGCAAGTGTCACACACAGGTTGCACATCCTTAGAACTACCGGCCCTCTCCAATCTAGCCTCTAAGTCATGAACATGCTTATCACGTAAATCAATGCTCTCATGTAATAAATAACAGCTCATGCATTCAATTATATCATGAGGTCTAGAATCAACCACCAAAAGATGCTTATGTGCAGTCTCAAGCTCAGATAGAGTTTGAGCATGTACAGAACGCAACTGAGCAAGCTCACCCATGACAACAGTACAAGATTCACATTCAGCATCATTAACTCTAGACTTAAGCATGGCATAATCAGTAGAAACAGATTCTAGCCTAAGTCTAAGGTCTTTTCTATCTCTAGCGGCTTGCACAAGTAATCTATCCTGACCAAGAACTACTTCATTCAGTTCATCTAATTTAATTGCAAGCTGGTCATATGATAGAGGTACCTCAGATGAGTCAAGCTCATCGCCGCTGTGATCGCTGTCGGCCATGAAACAAAGGCCGGTGAAATCTCGTCCCTTCTTGTCCTTCTTCTCCTCCTTCCTTGGAGACTCCTCCTCCTCAGAGCTCGACTCCTCAGTTGAGGAAGTGTCGATGTCGCTGAGAGCAGCAACAAATGCTCTGGAAGCGGCTTTGGCTACTCTCTTAGCCACCTTGCCGCGCTTGCCCTTCACAAAGGGTTTCCTCTCTTTCTTGTGGTATTTGGGGCGCTCACTCTCTTCTCTCTTCTTGAGTTTTGGGCAATTCGCCTTGATGTGAGAAGTGTTGCCACACTCAAAACAACCACTAAAACCACTTCTCCTCTGATCCTATCTCTCATGGTGAAAACGGGTGAACCTTCTGGCAATGAGAGCAAGCTCATCATCATCCAGAGTATCCACCTGCTCCTTAGTGACGGAGACCAGGGAGGACAAAGCAAAACCATCTGCAAGAACACAAGTGCCAGATGTGCTTGGTTCTGCAGTGGTGCCACGGCTAGTGCTAGAAACCAATGCCAATGGCTGTGGCAAAGAGTTTCTGTGCACTGCAAGAGATGCCTTGGCAATCTCCGTGGACTTCAGCTTGCTAAAGAGCTCATCACAGGTCAATGTGTCATAACCTGCGGACTCCTCAATGCTGGATATCTTCACTTCCCATATGCTACGATCAAGAGCATAGAGAAGCTTCATAGCCCTATCATGATCATTGTAAGCAAGCGTCCCGTTGGACCGCAAGTTACTCACTATTGCATCAAAGCGAGAAAACATGGCATCTATAGATTCACCAGGTGCCTGCACAAACAGCTGATACTGTTGTTGTATGTGCTTTGGCGCCTGGCCTTAATCTGTGTAGAGCCCTCATGAAAAATAGTGAGAGTGGTCCAAATTTCCCTAGCTGTCCTAAGGTGTTGCACCCTATCAAACTCACTTCTACGCAAACCAATGAACATTATATTTCTTTCCTTGGAGTTGGCATTATACTGATCCTTCTCTGTTTGAGAGGTGCGAGTTTTAGGGATGGAGTATTGTGAGTCCATAATCTCCCAAATTGCATTTCCTTGGCTTAGCAAGTAAGCCTCCATGCGCACCTTCCAGTATGCAAAATCAGTCCCATCGAACAGAGGTATTTTACTAACTATGTCCATGTCGCCAACAGATCACAAAACTAGTTAAGGTCAACTGGTGATCTTAACCTGCTCTGATACCAATTGTTGGACCGGAAACGGCGACCAAAGGGGGGTGAATGGGAGCTTTTAAAATTTCAGACTAAAAATAGCCTTCTGTTTTAATTCTGTCTTCTGTGGAACAGGCTTCGAACACACCCTTCGAAGTTCTGGTTCGGAGGTATTTTACAGCTCCGAATAGAGGCTTCGCAAGGAGTAAAAGTTTGAAGCCAAGAAGACTTCGCTCCACCCACAAACCCAAAAATTCAGCTTCTGCTAAGTCAGCGCAGCCTTCGCACACAGGGTGCCTTCGTGCAGGCTTCGCACTTGCAAGAGCGGACTTCCTCCTGAGGACTTCGATCAGCTTTGCTAAGTTAGTGCAGGCTCCGCACACTGGGTGCTCCGAGCAGGCTTCGCACTTCACCCTTCGCAAGAGCGGACCTCCCTCTTAGGACTTCGATCAACTCTGCTAAGGCAGTGCAGGCTCCGCACACAAGGTGACTTTGAGCAGGCTTCGCACTACACCCTTCGCAAGAGCAGACTTCCCTCTACGGGCTTCGACCAAATACTCAGCGACAACAACTAGTGCTGGGCTTTGTACTTCGAAGGTCTAAACGCACACTAAACAAACTTCGCTGAGGACTTCGACAAGGGAAGAAAAATGGGCTTCGATCTAAGTCAAACAGTGCTTCGCTAGTAATCAGAGAGGTCTAGCCTCCAGCTTACATAGAGCAAACAAACACTGAAACACACACTTTGCTCGAACACACTTCGCTCGAACAGGCTTCTCACACACCTCTCCAGAAGAGCTCACAAGAAAATGGAGTACAGAGAAACCGAAGCATGCAGAGAAGTATGCATACAAGCTCAAGCAGTAAATGAACACAGAGTCAAAGCTTCAATGCTTGAACAGGGAACACAAAATTAACTCATATGATGAATACAGAGAGTGTGGTGGCTAGCATAGGAGTTCTACAATGAATGCACAACTGGTAGTCTACTTTATTTGGAGGCTTCTTTTGTCAGCTTCGCAGAGGGGACAGCACCAGCTTTTGCAGAGCAGACAATGTTAGCCTTTGCAGTTTTGGACCCTTCTGAAGCCCCCCTTCGCACGCGAGGGGTGCGGTAGCTTCGGTGAGAAGCCTTGAGCCTGACGGCCTTCGCTTCACCGAAGTCAGCCTTCGATATAGTGACGGTTTTGAGCCGAAGCCGTCAAAGCCCTTGGGCCTTCGCACCAACACCTTCGGAGTGGACCACCATGGCTTCGCAGCTTCTCCCAGCTTGAACTTCGTCAGTCCATGTACCGAAGTCATGCATGACCGAAGTACCTCAAGTCATCCTCACTCCGGAGCCAGCCTCGCTCCGGAGCCAGCCTCGCTCCGAAGCCTGCTTCACTCCGGAGAAGCTAGCCTCGCTCCGAAGCCTGCCTCGCTCCGAAGCCTGCTTCACTCCAGAGAAGCCAGCTTCGCTCCGAAGCCTGCTTCACTCCGAAGCCCCACCTTCGGAGTACCACCCTTCGAAGTCCCTCCTTCGTCCAAGGCCTCCGCATGAAGCATTCAATGAGCACTTCGTCGCAGTGTCTCTCCCCGAGCACACTCCTCGATGAGGCTCACCCGGACCATGCCTTCGATGCACCTCGACTTCTGAGACCTTCGTCGGGTATACCTTTGAGTGTCTCCCTCCGAAGCACACTTCAAACGCCTTGCCTCTTTGCTGAGGACTTAGTCCACCATACTCCGAAGTCACTCCATTCGGAGTACCCTTCGAAGTGCCTCGCCTCCGAGAACTTCGTCTTGGAGTACCTTCACCCGGAGGCACACTCCGCACTTACTACCTTCTCCTGGCGCACCTCGACCCGAGGTCCGACCTCGACCCCTTCGCAGCCTTCGTGATGGAGCTCCCTGCTCCCCTGGCATCAAGCCTCCCGCTTGACCCAGGTTCATTTGCTACGAACCGTCCGTCACCTCCGAAGTCCCCCGCGCACCACAGACAAACAGACAAGTGTATCCAGTACCCCGGAGACCTCTCCGAGTAAGCAACCTCTGATACACACTCCGGTGTACCGCCCAAAATACCGAACCCTTCGGTACAGCCAAGTCATTGTGTACTGTCGGACCCCTCCGACAGGCACACTCCGCTGCAACAGCTGCAGCAACCAGAGCCCACCGAACCCTTCGGTTAAACAGCCTCCGAACCCCTTCGGAGGGACCCCTTCGAATCAGAGGGCAAAATCTGTCAATCACTCATCACAGACTCCGTAACCAACCCTTGGTTTCTCAGATTCAGTATTTTTTTACTCTTGTATTCGATGGTTTTTTCTTATTATTTTTTAATATAACTATGTCACATAGATGGTAATTTTTTTAATCCAGGAGGACACTAATTAAATATCGTGAAAACCTTCCGTTGGGCACTTTCTCGAGTTTATTGATAGTAATTGATCAACTCATTTCGGGAGGGGAAGGAGTGCGAGTGATGTTTCATTGATCTATTCAGCAAATGCATTATTAATGATGATAAAGAGATCATGAGACGATGTTCAGGATATAGGGTTATATTGCCAACATTCATATCGGTAAGTATGTTTCATTTATTTTTTCAGCAACAACGCAATTTATGTGTTTGACCTATTTTTTGATCTAGAATTTTTTATGCAGCAAATCATCCTATTCGAGAATTACACATCAGAGTCACAATACGATGAAAACACCGTACCCTCATTGCTGGACGAACGCTTTAAGGCGCATGATTTACTAAATGCATCCCTGGTCAGTATTTATATAACAATTTTTTCAGTAGTTGCATAGTAATTAGTTTTATTATATTTGTTCAGTTGTTCTTTATATTATTTAGTTAGTTGTTCGGAAGTACTCATCTAGTAGGTGTTACAATGACATTTACAGGTATTTCTACTGGTGCACAGTCGTGGTCATTGGACAGTTTACTGCGTTAATTTGATCCATCATCAAATTGACATTTTAGATTCATACCCATGGTCATCGAAAGTAGAGAGAAACAATTATCATGCACCTGTATGCGTATGTGTCCGGGATCGTTTGAACAATGCTTTCCAACAATTTACTAACGACATGTTCCCATATTTCAGCAGCTGGGGTCTCCCGTACATAGATGTACCTAAGCAAATGCTCGTAAACGACTGTGGGTTTTTTGTTATGCTGTTTCTGGAACACTATGATGGTGAGCATCGCAAGTTTGATGTGCCGATAATTCCAGTGAGTCTTCTTTTTTCATGTTTTGTTAATCTCCAATTTTACTATACACATTTTATTTTCTTTTTTTCTTTTGAAACATACCGAGATTTGTGTTTTGACCTTCTATGTAGGAGAGGGGCACACAATACAGGGCTGAGTTGATGTATTATATGTTTTTCCACAACATGAATGAAGCTAGGGGGCCATCTCTTGAATTGTTTGAACTTCTTGCACCAGGTAAAACAAGGCACAATGTAACTGAAGGTACTAAATAAAATAAGACTTTTTTTTGCTTTGTGCAATTGTTTCGTACAGAAGGAACATAAGGTTTCGTTTGTTTTCAAAAATACATGAATAGCTGCTTTTATCGGCCCTATGTTGTGCGAATTTTTATATGTTTATTCATATTTTTTTGTTCATTTTTTCACACATGATATATACATATGTGTATTGCGGTTGGCTGGGAGGCAATATTTTTTACGAAGGCTAGCTGTCACATAGTACATTTTTTAAGTGCATGTAATATGTTCTTTCATTTTTGTCCTGTATGTTTCCTGTTTAGATAATTATTTAAGTTTTCAAGCATGTCAGTATATTCTTGGTGTCTGTCGGCATCTTATTTTTCATTTTTTTAACATACTGAGATGGTTTTTTGTGTAAAGGTACACAACAAATCATCGGCTCGTCTGATGCCATGAAAGATGGAGTTTCTTCTTGTGATGTTGAGAAAGACGATGTTGCTTCACGTGATGACCAGGAAGATGTTGCTAGAACCAATTTGGAGTAGGCCACAAATGCGTAGACTTATTTTTAGGTGTATGGGTTGGAATGACTTTTTTATGCGCAAACTGATGTATTTCGTACGTTCCTAGCAGATATTGTGATGTTATGTTCGCTATGTAATATGTGTTACCTTTTCAAATTTGTTCCAGTGTGATGATGAATATCGAGTATAGGCAACTATATATGTTGTTATGTCAGTACGTATATGCTAAGCAGTAATATGTTTAGTACTGTATGTATATTCATACAATATCATAATTCTGGAGATTAGTTTGTAATAGAGTTGTCCAGTAGCTCATTAGTAGATATTCAGTAGAATTAACAAGCAGGTTGAATATATTCAGTATTTAGTACAATAATAGATATGGAGTGATGATTATGAGATTGGTGCCGTGACCAATTTGAAGTAGACACAGTCATGTAGCACTGATGTTTTAGGTGTATGGAGATTTTTTTTGCGCAAATTGATGTAGTTTGTACGTTCATAACAGTTTGTGTATTTTCAATGTTTAGTAGTTTAAGTATTTTTATTGAGGTTTTCTCAGTATATTTATACTTTTCACTTCCCAGCACTTGTTTTTTATTTAACTAATGTAGCTCAATTGTGTTTTTAGTTAGTTGCATTTTTACTTAGTTCTTGTTTTCTATGCATGGGGAAAGAAATTGGAAAGATGACATAAAGAATAAAAAAATACCTCTTCGGAAATACGCAAACGTGGAAAAGGTAAATTCTGTCTGAGGCCATCTTTCATTTTCAGTAGTTTTAATTTTTTTTATGTATGTTAAGTATATTCATATTCAGTAATTTTCTGAGTTTATTTTTCATGTTCAGTATTTTTCAGTGTTTTTATTTCGTGTCTTTCTCAGTGTATTGCTGCTCAATATTTGTTTTTTATGCAGAGGGAATTATTCGAATATTCAAACGACAAAGATTACAAAATCACCAGCCCAGAAACATGCATTATGGAATAGGTATATTTTGTCTTGGTTTCGGGTTCATACATCAATAGTTCCATAATGTTTATTGATGTATTCTCAGTATATTCATATTCTGTATTTTATGTGAGTTAACATTTAATGTTCAATAGTTCTCAGTATTTTTATTGATATATTATCAGTACATTCATACTCAGTATTTATATATACTACCCCTTGTGTTGCTCAGTAGATGTTGAACAACATGCTTCATGTTTTCAGTAGTTTGTTGTTCAGTACTTTTTTATGCATTAATTTTTCATGTTCAGTAGTTTAAGTATTTTTATTGAAGTTTTCTCAGTATATTTATACTTTTCACTTCCCCAGCACTTGTTTTTTTATTTAACTGATGTCGCTCAATCTGTGTTTTTAGTTAGTAGCATTTTACTCGGTTCTTGTGTTCTATGCATGGGGAAAGAAATTGGAAAGATAACATAAAGAATAAAAAATTACATTTCGGAAATACGCAAACGTGGAAAAGGTATATTTTGTCTAAGGCCATCTTTCATTTTCAGTAGTTTTAATTTTTTATGTATGTTAAGTGTGTTCATATTCAGTATTTTTATGAGTTTATTTTTCATGTTCAGTATTTTCAGTGTTTTTTTTGATGTCTTTCTCAGTGTATTGCTGCTCAATATTTGTTTTTTATGCAGAGGGAATTATTTGAATATTCAAATGACAAAGATTACAAAATCACCAGCCCAGAAACATGCATCTACGGAATAGGTATATTTTGTCTTGGTTTTGGGTTCATATTCAATAGTTTGTATTGATGTATTCTCAGTATATTCATATTCAGTATTTATGTGAGTTCACCCTTAATGTTCAATAGTTCTCAGTAATTTTATTTATATATTATCAGTACATTCATCCTCAGTATTTATATATACTACCCCTTGTGTTGTACAGTATATGTTGAATAACATGCATTATATTTTCAGTAGTTTGTTGTTCAGTACTTTTTTATGCATTAATTTTTTTATTTATCGGTAGATGTTTGAACAACATGTGTATGTTTTTAGTAGTTTTGTTGATCAAAAATTATTTTTTATGCATATGGGAATGAAATCATTATCATGACGACAAAGAATACAGTATCACCAACTCAGAAAAACGTAAATGTGGAAAAAGTATATCTTATCAGGGTTCAGCTTTCATTCTCAGTAGTTTCAGTATACTTATTGATGTATTATCAATATATCAATAATCAGTATTTTTTATGAATTCAGCTGTTATGTTTATTTGTTTAATGGATTTTTATTGACGTTTTCTCAATATATTCATAATCAGTACTTTTCAGTACGCCTTTTTTATCTCAATAAATATTGAACAACATGATTCTGCTTCAGTAGATTGTTGTTCAGTACTTTATTTTCATGTATGAGGGAATGAACTAAATATCCTGATGACAAAGAATACAAAATCAATAGCTTGGAAACACGCAAATATGGAAATGTTGTGTTTAGCTTTCATATTCAGTAGTTTTTCAGTTTTTTTTGTTTATATTTATATTAAGTATTTTGTTGCACCAGTGTAGCAGTTCATTCTCAGTATTTAGATTCAGTATTTTTGTTGCGCAACATGCTCTTGTATTCAGTAGTTTGTTGCTGACGACAAATAATAAGAAATCACCAAGCCATAAACACACAAATATGGTATATTATGTCTGAGTTCATATTTATTGTTCGGTTGTGTTCAGTATTTTTTATATGATGTATTGTTTTTAGTAGTTATTCGCCAACTATTGTTTTTATACGATAAAGAATACAATCACCAGCTCGAAATACGGAAACGTAGAAAAGGTATATTCTGATTGAGGTCATCCATTTAATGTCCAATAGTTTTCAATATTTTATTAGTGTCTTTTCACGACTTGTTCAGTAGTTAACAATATCTAGTTAGTAGAATTCAGCAGCAGGCGGAATAGATACAGCATTCAGTATAATAATGTGATATATTTTCCCAGTAACAGAATTATTAGATGTAATATTTAGTAGCAAGAATTGTTACGAATTACTATGTTTTACTGGTAGCATAATTCTTCACTAGATTTGATTCTTATTACAGCTAGGTAAGTTGTATTGTTAACCATAACAAAGTAAAAATCAACAATCTGTATATATCAGTCATCATCTCCAGATATAGAGTCATCAGCATCTTCATCACTTAACGAGCACTCATCGGTCATATCACCTACAGCTTGACTGTCTCGCGGTGTGGTTTTTGTGACCCGACTGCTGCCTTTTGTTCTGCAAAAGAATTAACGTTGTCAGAATGTGCTTATATATAGACTTGGTGTATACTATAACAACTTAGTAGTTTATAGAATTTTACTATTCAGTCGTATGTTGTGCAGTTGATATGGTGTCATCACTCATTATTGCTTGCACCCCTTTTGCTCCACTGCCTTTTGGTCTACCACGTGGTCTTTTTGGACCTTCTACTCGCTCTTTCCCACATGTTCGTGAGTTGTGCCGTTCTCTCTTTCCACATGTACTACTTTTAAATATTTTTTCTTTTCATATCTCGTATGAGGTTCTGGAACATCATTCATACAATTCCCTCTCTTACGAGAACCTTTTGTTGTTGACACAGATGGAGCTGAAACAGAAATGTCAATATGTTCTTCTATATTATTTTGGAATGCAACATTCGCACAAGCCATTGGACCCATGTCGTGGGGTATCACATCTATCACGGCACGCGCATCTTTGATCAGAGATATTGTTGTGTCCATAGCCTAATTTAGGTAAATTCAATGTCGAAAAGTTGTTAATTCAATAGATACATCGCATCAGTAGTAAAATGGGGTAACATCAATCAAATAGTTTCAAGTAATAATTATGTAGTGCAAATAGCATCTATTGTATAACTACTAGTAGTTGTTCAAAAAATGGATATATGTCAGTAGTAATAGCCCTTCAATAGCACATTCATCAACTCAAGTATGAAGTTTTTTATATCAACATGTTAATGCATTTTTTAACAGCAATAAAATAGCCAATCATCAATTTGAAAACGATCCAGTAAAACTGTATACAAGCATGAAATAGCAAATTTTATTGTACTTGCGCAGATATGATTGCCGAATTTGCCAGTGCAAAAATATCATTTAGTATGACTGACGACCTATAGGCTTTTGTTGCACCATCCGGTCCAACAAATTGGTTGTCATGTCTGTCAAAGCAAGTGCTCACTTTCGGGTTTCTCGAATAGCGCTTTAGTATGTATTTTGATGGTATGTGCTCAACAAAAAGATGGGTCAATGCACAAATCACATGTGGACAAAAGATACCTGCAAACAATAAATGTTGTAATTATTCCATTTTTATCATATTTTAACGCATATAATTGGAATATGACAACAATTTTATTGTTTGTAGCAGCATTATCAATGGAAGGGTATGGCGCGAGGCGTACCTATGTGCTCCCAACACATGCACTCACAGTTGAAAACAGAGTTTTCAGGCTTATCTGTGTCAGCGGTAGCTTTCACCCAGTATTCATGTTGAACCCATGGAAAGTGAGTTGTTTTGTTTCTATGCTTAATGAAAAAATACCCAGCTTTGTTTTGGTCGGCTCGCAAACGGAAAGAGGTACTGGTGCGTCTTTTTTGCCTAAATTTTTTATAGACATTTCTTGAGTATACCCTGCTCAGTTGTTCCTCATAGCCATAATGTGTATCCAACACATTGGGTTCCTACAAACACCAACAGCCTAAGTATTATCACACAATGACATGTTTTTTTGGACATATTAATTTAGTAGTTTATAAGATATCAACAATAGTTATTTTAGTAGAAACAATCAATAGTATAATTTCTATACAAAATTTATTAAGTCCTTACGATTTCAGCATGGACTTATTCAGTAGAATTCAAGAGTTCATTAGTAGTACAATTCCATCACGGACTTATTCAGTAGAATTCAAGAGTTCATTGGTGTTGGGGGAGATAATCCCGATGGCTGAAGGGGGGCCCACAAGCAGGGGGTCCGAAGCCTAGAGCCGGGGGCCACCCCCTAGCAGAAGGACGCCGGAGGCTACCCTCCAGCAGAAGGACGCCGGGGGCACCCTCCGGCCGAAGGACGCCGGAGGCCACCCTCTGGGAGAAGGATGCCGGAGGCCACCCTCTGGCAGAAGGACACCAGAGGTCACCCTCCGGGAGAAGCACGCCGGAGGCTGCCCTCCGGGAGGGATTGCCGGAGGTCCTCCCCCCAGCCCGCAGTAGCGAACCCAAGGGAGTGTTGGCGGGAAAAGGACTGGACAAGTACACCGGGGGACAGGATCGCGATCCTGTGAACCGTGTCGGGCGGCGTAGGCAGCGCCCGACACGGCTGATACGTTGCCAGAGACGAATCTTCCTGTCTGTACTATGTATAGCTCGTTTTGTCTGTACTGTCGACCGGCGGTTGACCGTGTATCCGTTGGCGGTCCAGAGGCGCTTGGCCCTCTGGACGGGGTGCCTTATAAATACCCCTCAACTGTAGTTGCAAGGGACGGGCTCAAGGGGCATTGAATACACTACTCTCATTTCCACTAAGAAAACCTGCTGGTCCGATCCATCGTTCCAACAGTTGACGCCGTCCGTGGGGACCTTAGTCCAAGAAGCTAGCGTCCTCTACACCCACTCACCAAAGCATGTCAATCCGAAAGGGAGCAAGCACGGTTCCCCCACGCCGGTCAGCTCGCACCGCTGGGTTGAGCCCGCCGCGATCCCCGACCCTAGTCCTTCGGCCCCTGCTGTTGCGCCGGTCGGGGCGCCCTCCCTGGAGCCAACCCAGGCACCGGAAGGGACACCCGAGGCCGGAGGCCCTACCGGCATACCTGAGCCGACCTCCGTCAACCTGGCGGGGTTGCCGGAGGAACCGCCGGAGCAGCACGCTCCAAGCGGACCCCCGGTGGTGTCCCTCCGGACCGACTACGCCCGCTCGCGGGACCCCGACACCACCTCAGGAGGAAGCGGGAGCCAAGCCGACGCCCTGGCCGCCGAGAACGCTCGGCTGAAGGCAGAACTGGCCTTGTGGCGCCAGGAGGCGTCGCTCCGCCCTCCGGAGCCCCTCCGCGCCGCAAAAGCTATGGCTGTGGCACTGAGCGACGACGAAGATCCAGTGGACGAAGAGAACTCGTCGTATGACGAGGAGTCCCCCCTGCATCCAGATCTTCAGAGGGTGCGCTTCGGCTCAAAGTTTCGCGCCGCCAAGCTTCCCAAGTACTCCGGGGACTCTGATCCTGGGGAGTTCTCCCGTTCTTACACCCTGGCCATAGAAGCGTCCGGGGGGAGCCGGGACACCGTGGCTAAATGCTACCCCTTGGCGCTCGAAGGGATCGCCCTCCGGTGGTTCTGGTCACTCTGACCCGGGACCATTCATTCGTGGGAGCAGCTGAGGAAGAAGTTCGTCAACAATTTCCAGGGGACCTTTGTGGCCCCCATGTCCACCGGGAGCCTCTTCCAAGTGAAGCAGCAACCCGGGGAAACTTTGCGGCAGTATTCCCAGCGCTTCGCGCACACCAAGGCCCAGATCAAGGGGCTCTCGGCCTCCTCCGTCATCGACGCGGCCCGAGAAGGCGTCACCCACCCAGGCCTCCTCGACAAATGCCATCGGAAGCCCATCTCTTCGGTGGCGCAACTCATGACGTACTTCGAGGAGTATGCTCGATCCGAAGAGGGCCAGATGCGCCGGCAAGCGATGATAGTCCCCGTCCGGGCCCCGAGCGCTAGGACATACGAAGCCCCCCCGGACCCCAGCCGGGGCGTGCGCCACGCTTCCGACTTCCGCCGCCAGGAGCCCGGTCGGCAAGATTCCATCCATCGGGACTCTCAACGGGGCCGAAAGCACCTTCGGGGGGAAGTCCTCAGCATTACCCCCCGAGCCCCTGCCAAGCATCTGCACACGCCCGGCGGAAGCTGCCCAGTCGGAACCAAGCCTCCGCCCCGAGCGCCTTCCGGAGAAGCCTTCTGTGGGGTGCCTCCCCATATCCGGAGGGGGAGCCCTGGGGGCTCTTTCCAAGCGACAGCGCCGAGACTACGTTCGGGAGGTCGGACATATCGGCACGTCCGGCCCCTCGACCCTCCTGGAGTGGTCTCATGTCCCCATCACCTTCACCGCTGAAGATGCCTCCGGAGTCAAATTCCCGCACGCCGACCCCATCGTCATTTCAGTAGACATCGCCGGAGCTGAGGCTTTCGATCAGCTGTGCCTGTCACGCAAGCACCTACTACCAGCTTCGCGTCCGCTCCAAGGCTTCATGGGTCCCCCGCTCGACGCCCTGGGCCAGGTCCTGCTGGAGGTGACCTTCGGCGACTCCCCCCTCCAGCGCCGTGAAGAGATCCTGTTCGACGTGGTCGACGCTCCGTACGCCTACAACACTATCTTCGGAACAGGGATACTCAATCGCTTCGGAGCCATCGCCCACCACAACTACCTCTGCCTCAAAATGCCGACTCCTGGAGGGGTGTTGTCAGTCCTGGGTGACCAGGCCGCAGCCCGCCGGGTCGAGTACGGCCACTCAGTGCCGTTGGAGCCGCGACAGATTCACAGTGTCCGCGAAGGTGCCGAAGGAGCCGGCCTCACAGGAGGCGGGGACCCCGGGCAGAAGAGCCGCCCCGCCAAGCCTCTCCCGGAGGGGGAAATCATCACCAAGACCTTGACCCAAGGAGGGAAGGAGTACCCGATCAAGTTCGGAGGGGGTCTGGAACCAGAGGTGTCAGCACAGCTCGAAGCCATCATCCGCGGCAACCTCGACATCTTCGCATGGTCCGACGAAGATATTACCGGCGTTGACCGCTCGATCATCGAGCACTCGCTAGCCGTCGACCCGAAGGCACGGCCGGTTCACCAGGGGCTTCGGAGACTTTCCACCGAACAGGCTGAGCTCGCCAAGGCTGAGACGGAGAAGTTGCTTCGAGCAAGGGTTATCCGGGAAGTGAGTCATACCGACTGGTTGTCTAACCCAGTGTTTGTCCAGAAGAAAACATCTGGCAAGTGGTGCATGTGTATCGACTTTACTTCTCTGAATAAAGCTTGCTCCCGTGACCCCTACCCCCTGCCTCGCATTGACCAACTAGTTGACTCCACAGCCGGAGCAGAACTTCTCAGTTTCCTCGACGCTTATTCCGGATACCACCAGATCTGGTTAAGCCCCGAGGACCAGGTGAAAACAAGTTTTGTCACCCCAGCCGGAGTATTCTGCTACCTCCGGATGCCCTTCGGCCTTCGCAATGTCGGGGCCACCTTTTCAAGACTAATCTCCAAAGCCCTGGGCCATCAGTTAGGGCGCAATGTGGAAGCATACATGGACGACATCGTCATCAAAAGCGCCACCAAGAGCCACCACGGCTCGGACATAGCTGAGACCTTCGATAGCCTCCGGTGGTGTGGAATCCGGCTCAATCCGGAAAAATGTGTCTTCGGAGCGCGCGCAGGGAAGCTGCTTGGGTACCTCGTTTCCAGCCGGGGCATCGAAGCCAGTCCAACGCAAGTTCAGGCGTTACAGAACATGGCCCCCCAGAACCTGAAGCAGGCACAAAAGCTGGCCGGGCGGTTGGCGGCCCTCGGGCGGTTTTTAGCAAAATCAGCAGAGCGGAGTTTGCCCATCTTCAAGGCGCTCCGAGGTTCTAAGCATTTCGAGTGGACCCCCGAGTGTCAGGACTGTTTCCAGCAAATCAAGGAATATCTCTCCGGCCTCGTGGCCCTCGCCACACCCCAGGCCGACAGCCCTTTATTGGTCTACCTCGCCGCCTCCGGCAATGCAGCGAGTGCGGCTTTAGTCCAAGAGGAGGAACTCGGCGAGAGGCTGATCCAACGCCCCGTCTACTTCGTTTCCGAAGCCCTCGCTGGAGCCAAGGCTAGGTACTCCGAGCTCGAAAAGGTGGCCTACGCCCTCGTCATGGCATCCTGGCAGCTCCGACACTACTTCCTGGCTCACGATGTCGTCATCCCGACCGCCTACCCACTAGGCGACATGTTCCGGAACAAGGACGCCACCGGCCGCATCGGAAAGTGGGCAGTGGAGTTGGCCCCGTTCGGGATCTTCTTCGTCGCCCGGACAGCCATCAAGTCCCAAATCCTCGCCGACTTCGTCGCGGAGTGGACGATGGCCCCCGAGCCCGCAGGCGCCGAAGCAAGCGAGGGGGTTTGGACCGTCTTTTCGGACGGTGCTTACCAGGCTTCAAGGGCTGGGGCCGGAGCAGTCATCGTCTCCCCCTCTGGCCAGCAGGCCCTGTATTCTGCTCGGCTAAGCTTCAAGGCCACGAACAATATCACCGAGTACGAAGGGGTCCTCTTGGGTCTCCGCAAGGCACACGTGCTGGGAGACGCGTGTGTGGTCGTCAAGACCGATTCCCAAGTTGTCGCCGGGCACATCGACAAGAGTTTCCGGGCTAAGCATCCAGACCTTGCCTCCTACCTCGACTCCATCCGCAAGTTCGAAGCATCCTTCAAGGGTATATCCGCCCAAAACATCCCACGAGGCGAAAACGGCCAAGCTGATGCCCTCGCCAAAGCCGGGGCAGGAGCTCAAGCCTTGCCGCCGGGGGCTTTTTTCAAGGAGATCACCCAACCTTGGCGCCCCCTCGCAACGAGGCCCCCTCAGACGAGCCCCCGCCGCCACCCCGGCCAGCTCCAGTCCTCTGTACGGTCGATACTGATTGGCGGGAGCCCATCCTGCGCACGCTCGCAGGAAGCGAAGATGATCATCCAAGCCCAGGCCAAGCTCGTCTCCAGCTCCGTGCGAGGTCATTCGAGGTCCTCAATGGCATTCTGTACAAGTTCGGAGTATGCTCCCCGTTACTCCGCTGCATCTCACACTCGGATGGAGTTGCCATGCTCCGAGAAATCCACGGGGGGTTGTGCGGGAGCCACCTGGCGCCACAGGCCCTCGCAGGCAAAGCTCTCTGGCAGGGCGTATACTGGCCCACTATCGTTGCCGACGCCGAAGAACTCGTCCGCACCTGCCAGGGCTGTCAGTGGATGGGGCGGCGCAGTCACCGACCTCCAGCAAGCCTGCTACCCATCCCCCCTGTGTGGCCTCTGGCCCGCTGGGGCATGGACCTCATCGGGCCACTCCCCAGAGCGAAAGGGAGCCTGCGCTTTGCCGTTGTCACCATCGAGTATTTCTCCAAGTGGGTCGAAGCGGAGCCATTGACCTCCATTACATCCCAAAACGTCCAGAAATTCTTCTGGCAGAACATCGTGTGCCGTTTCGGAGTACCAAGGCAGCTCACATTGGACAACGGAACGCAGTTCGACGCTGGAACTTTCCGGGCATTCTGCGACGAGTTGGGAGTCCAGCTCTGCTTCGCCGCCGTGCGGCATCCCCAGTCTAACGGGGCCGTGGAGCGAGCTAATGGGCACATCCTCTCAGGCCTCAATAAACGCATCGCCGGCTTAGACAAAGGGTTATGGCCCGAGGAGTTGCCGAAGATCTTGTGGTCCATCCAGACAACCACTTCACGGGCCACCGGCTTCACTCCATTCCGCCTCTTGTTCGGCGACGAAGCAATGACCCCAACGGAGCTCCGAGCCGGTTCGCTATGCGTCACAACGCCTGAGGCCAACGACGAGCGCACCGTCTCCCTCGACCTGGCCGAAGAGACATGGCTCCGAGCCGTCGCCAACCTCTCTCAGTATCAGAAGGAGACCAAGGCATGGTACGACCCCAAGGTCAAGCGCACTGAGTTCCAACCGGGGCACCTCGTCCTTCGCACGGTGGTCACTCCCACCAAGTTGGGCAACAAGTGGGAAGGGCCGTATATTGTAACAAGGTCTGGGAGACCAGGCTCCTACCGGCTCGCCACCCTAGAAGGCGAGGAGCTGAAGCATACTTGGCACGCGGAGCACCTGAAGCGTTACTTTCCGTAGTCCCGTTAGTACATTCCAATAGCGGCCGATAGTACCTGCTTTTGTATCCAAGTTACGTAATAAAGTCACCAGACAAGTGTTTTCGCCCCTAACGAAACGCGTAACAACTCTAAGCATCTCGCTTCACCGAAGCAATCGGGTTCCGAGCTCCGGCTCGACGCACCCTCATTACCGGGTTCCAAGCTCCGGCTCGACGCACCCTCACTATCGGGTTCCGAGCTCCGGCTCGACACACCCTCATTACCGGGTTCCGAGCTCCGGCTCGACGCACCCTCATTACCGGGTTCCGAGCTCCGGCTCGACGCACCCTCGCTATCGGGTTCCGAGCTCCGGCTCGACGCACCCTCACTATTGGGCTCCGAGCTCCGACTCGACGCACCCTCACTAGCGGGTTCTGAGCTCCGGCTCGACACACCCTCCCTATCGGGTTCTGAGCTCCGGCTCGACGCACCCTCACTAGCGGGTTCCGAGCTCCGGCTCGACGCACCCTCACTATCGGGTTCCGAGCTTCGGCTCGCAGCATCCCCACTACCGGGTTCCGAGCCCCGGCCCGAAGCACCCTCGATATTGAGTTCCGAACTCCGGTGCGACGCACCCTCGCACTCGGATTCCTAGGTCCCGTGCGAAGTATGCCGCCCCCGTCCGCGAGATGCATTCACCGCACCTTCCTCCTAGCTGGTTAGCGCCCAGCCGGCAAACCGACTACCCGCTAAGGAGGGGGGAAGGGAAGGAGCAAGGCGAAGGACTTCAACAAGGGGGAAGGGAAAGGAGCAAGGCGAAAGACTTTAACCGCACACATTGGAAACATGGAGGGCGTACAGTGTTTGTTACAAATCAAAGATAGAAAAAAGGGAATCAAGAGAAGTTCTCATCCAAGCCAAGCAAGAACCGAAGGCCCCCTCGGTCGGAGGGGCCACCCGAGCAAGAACACGCTTCGGTCGAAGGCCCGGGTGCGGTTCGCGCGGACCTCTCCTTCCTCCTCCTTGGCTCCTCCTCCTTCTTCTGGACGCGAAAGGCCCTCTGGTCTTCTTGAAGTTGGGCCTAGCTACGCAGATCGCCCCCCTGGGGGGCGCTTCGTCCAAACCGGCTTCCGCATCAGACCAGTCAACCGGTTCGGGAGACAAAGACAGGGAGCGGGGCCCTCCTTCTTCTTCCTTGACTGCGGGGAAGAATGAAGCGCGCAGGCCGATTCGCTCTCAGAGCCTCGAAGATAGCCCATCGATGTCGAAGGGCGTCGTCAAAATCAAGCACTTCGACGTCGCAGTCGCAACCATGGACACCCTGAGTGAGCCCCCAGAAAGTACTCTTTATTAATATATGATTAAGTTTCCTAAGCTATTACAGGCTAAGACAACGATAGACTCTGAAGAAGTTACACCTTCGGGTCCGGCGAACGGGCCGAGGCCGAAGGCTCCGAGGGAGCCGGAGGACCACGTGTGCGGAGCGCCTCCTCCAGCCAAGCCTTGATTGCTTCAGGACCCTCGGTCTGCCAGACCACCTTGAGCACCCTCCAGGACTGATTCAGCTCAAGGCTCGGCGTCCGGAGGTGATCCCCCACGAAGGCGACCGGATGCAGGCTCGAAGACGAAGGAAGCGGAAGCCCAGATGCCTCGAGATGCCGAAGGATCCCATAAGCGGCCACCCGAGCAGACACCTCGCCGTACTGCGACATGGTAAGGTGTATTTGCCGGATGGCGGCCTGGATAAACTTCACCCGACGGACCAGGGGCTCCCGGGCGATGTCAAACATGTCGCAGCCAGTGCCGTAGCGCGCCAGCACCTTCCGGAGGGACTCTGCGGTGTCAGCCGCCGTCTTCCCGGCCTCGGCAAGTGCCTCGGTCACCTCCCCATTCCAGGCGTTGAGGTCCACCTCGACCCGCTCCATTTGGGCCACCCGAGTCTCGAGGCCTTCGGCATTGGCTGCCGCCTCCGAGGCTTGGGCCCGGAGCACGGACACCTCCCCTTCGAGCCGCTTCGCTTCCGCAGCCCGGGACCAAAGCCCCTCCGCTTCGACAGCTCGGGCTCGGAGGGCGTCGACCTCCGCTTCCAGCTCGTTAGCTCGGGCGGCCCGAGCACGGAGCCCCTCCAACTCCGCGACGCGGGACTTGAGGGAGTCCAGCTCTGCCACTTGGGCCTCGAGCGCTTCGACCCTTGCTGCTCGGAGCCAGAGGGCCTCGACCTCCGATGACCGCTCGCGAGCCAGCCTCTCCACGATAGCCACCCGGGCCGCGAGTTCTGCGGCGTCCGCCTCGCGGCGTTGGCGTTCGGAGAGCAGAGCAATCAGCTGCCCCTGCGCTAATGCAACCACCTGCGCGCGAAGAGGATGGTCAGAAGAAGAGCTAAGGATCCATCGAATGCACTCAAAGAAGGTACTTGGCCCACTGCCGTCTCGATGGCCCTCCCGAGGTCCAGGCCGTCTGATAGCCCCAGTTCATCTATCACCGGGGCCTCGCGCAGCCGCAAATAATAATCATGGATCGGGGCCACCCTGGACGTGAATTCCTCACCGTCTGCCAAGAAGGGGCGCAGGAGGGGCACAGTGCCGCGCGCACCTCGACGATCAGAAGGGGGCTGAAGCCGGACCTCAACGTCTTCGACGGCCTCCGGAGGGGCCCTTTCGGAGTTTCCAGACTCCGTCTCGCCCTGCTGACCCGGGGCCCCCCTCGCATCAACAGGGGCTCCAGACCTCGCGTCCGGAGCGTCGTCGGGGAGCGGGGCGACTAGTTCGACGCCTCGGGCCGATGTGCCTGCGCAGGCGAGCAAGAGCTAAGGTCGAGAAGGCCCTAACGTTTACGAAAAGGATGGATAAGCTATTGTACCTTCGTCCGCAGCGTCAGCAGGGTCCTCCGGAGGCTGGATGGGCTCCGACGGGCTCGGGCGGTAGAAGAGGATGTCGATGGAATTCACCGGGGAGCTCGCCACCGCCGCGGCGAGCTCGGCCTCTATGTCGGCACTCTTCTCGATGGTGCCGAGTGGGTCAACCAGCCCCCCGCGGTCCAAGCTGTCCGTAGCCCTACTCCCGTGGGAGCCGACGCAGCCCCCCTCCGAAACCGGTCCGTGCGAGGGAGTGGTCACGGGACGCGGCGTCGCTCCGGTGACCGGCGCCTCCTGCCTAGCCCCGGGCGCGGGCTCCGTCGGACCCGAGCGAAGGGGAGCATCTTCGCTCCTTCTGGCACCCGGCCGGACCGACGGGGTCGGGTCCGGAATTATCAGGGGGTCTCCCGACACCGACTGGGCCCCGTCACTAGAACCCCCGCACTCGGAGTGGGAGGCGGAAGAGCATCCCGGAGACAATTGCCTTGGCCCCTTCACTATCTTCTTCTTCTTGGGGCGGCGCGGAGAGAGGCCACCATCGGCGTCGCTTATCTTTCTCTTCGAAACGTCCCGGAGGACCTCGCCCTCCGGAAGGGGCGGAGGCGAGAGCTCGAGCGCCCCCCACACCCTGTTGGAACGCTCCCAAGAGCCCACCAACTCCATTCGCCGGGTGCGCTCGGCCGCGGTAGGGACTCCGAGAATCCTTTCCGTCAAGCGGGCCACCTCCTCGGGGGTTCGGGTGACGAGCGATCCTGCATTCGATCATCAGGGCCGGAGCACCCTTCGGGCACGAAAGACAGAAACAAAAATGACGGAAGCGGACACTCACCAAGCCGGCGGGAGAGCTCCGTTGGCATCGACTCGTCTCGGCTACTCCGAAGCGACGCCGGCCACTCCTCCTTCAGCGGAGGGATCTCGAGGGCCACGAACTCCTCCGCCAAGTCCCGCATGCTCATTCGGCGGGCGACGATCTGAAGAAGCTGGACCCTCACAGAGATCGACCCGGCGTTGGTCTCGATGCACGCTTCCCTCCGGAACCAAATATGGCGCGGGATTCCGGCGAGGCCAGAGCTGAGCCCCACGCGGACGTAAAACCACCGGTTCACCCACTTCGAGTACCACCTTTCGTTGGTGGCCTTCGCCGGGAAGGAGTCCATGTACTTCCTTCGGAGCTGGAAGTTGATGCTCCCGAAGGCCAGTATCTGGCCTCCCTTCTTCTTCCGCTGGCAGAGGGCTTCGTGCATCTCCGCGAAGACTTCCGCCCTCCCTTCGCAGCCTTCGACACGCATGGCCCACTCGAAAATGGCGAGGCGGGCCACGACTTTGGGAGATAACTGCGGGAGCTCTAGGTGGAACGCGTCCAACACCCCGGCGAGGAGCTCCGAAGCGGGGAACCCCAGCCCCGCGTCGAAGAAAGCTTCAAAAACGACGACCTCGCCTTCTCGCGGCTGCGGGGCCGTCTCTCGACCAGGCTTCCTCGCCGGCATTTGAGGGCCAAGGCGGGCCCTGGTTGCTTGCTCGATCGACACCTCTGTGCACGCGGACGGCCCGAGCTCTAGGGTCTGCTCCCGAAACCGCTCTGAGGCGGGGCGGAGATCACGCGCGCCGCGCGCCTCCGACGAGTCCGTCGCTGTCGCCGCCGCTGCCGCCGCCATCTGGCGTTGCAAGAAGCGCGGGTCCATTGCCATTGCCGGGATGGCGCTCCTCACCATTGCTCAAAGAAACGAGAGGGGGCCTAGAGTTCTGGAAGCGAGGCGAATGGTGGCTGAAGTGGCTAGAATGGGCGCAACAAGATGAAGAAGGGAGAGGAGGCCGCGCGGCGGGCTATATTTAAGCGTAAGGCCATCGATCCCCCTTTCGATTCGATCGGTGTGTGATCGCGGCGGTTGCATGACACCACATTCAAGACCAACCGGCGCATCGGGGTGCGTCGGCTCCCTGACGGTTCGCCTCCCCGATGCCGTTTGCGCACGCATTAACTGCTCCCGGCGGCGCCGGGCCGCCCCCTAGGGGCCAGAGGCCCCCGGTCAAGGTGCGAGTGCATCCCGCGAGCCCGGTCAAACTCCTCTCGACCCGTCGGAGAGAGGATTCAGAGCGGCCCTCAGCCTCCGGGCCCAGTCGTGCCTCCCTGCTTCGGGGCTTCTCCGCGTCCGTCGAAGAGGGCCGCGCTGCGGCCAGACTCGGCACCTCAATGTAAGTTATGCCCTTATGAAGGTTATCGGAATTATCATGTGCGCTTCCACCCTCTCTTAATGCAGGGCTCCCGAGAGGAAAGAAGCGAGGGGCTACTGTTGGGGGAGATAATCCCGATGGCTGAAGGGGGGCCCACAAGCAGGGGGTCCGAAGCCTAGAGCCGGGGGCCACCCCCTAGCGGAAGGACGTCGGAGGCCACCCTCCGGCAGAAGGACGTCGGGGGCACCCTCTGGCCGAAGGACGCCGGAGGCCACCCTCCGGGAGAAGGATGCCGGAGGCCACCCTCTGGCAGAAGGACACCGGAGGCCACCCTCCGGGAGGGATTGCCGGAGGTCCTCCCCCCGGCCCGCAGTAGCGAACCCAAGGGGAGTGTTGGCGGGAAAAGGACTGGACAAGTACACCGTGGGACAGGATCGCGATCCTGTCCCCCGGTGTACTTGTCCAGTTGAACCGTGTCGGGCGGCGTAGGCAGCGCCCGACACAGCTGATACGTTGCCAGAGTCGAATCTTCATGTCTGTACTATGTATAGCTCGTTTTGTCTGTACTGTCGACCGGTGGTTGACCGTGTATCTGTTGGCGGTCCAGAGGCGCTTGGCCCTCTGGACGGGGCGCCTTATAAATACCCGTCAACTGTAGTTGCAAGGGACGGGCTCAAGGGGCATTGAATACACTACTCTCATTTCCACTAAGAAAACCTGCTGGTCCGATCCGTCGTTCCAACAATTGGTATAATTTTTAGTCACAATATTGCAAAAGTATTTCAATTGCAAAAAATACTTTCTCATAGCAATAGAACTTTAAATGTAATAGTAGTGTTTTTTAATTCAGTAGTTTGCAAGATTCCCAACAGTAGTTTTTAGTATCAGGACTCGGTAAATCTATCTTATTCAGTAACAACATTTAATGATATTTTTAATTCCATAATGCAGTAGGAAATCGGACACTAGATTTTTCCCAACCTGAGAGTTGAAGGCCTCCTGCGCCTCATTCTCCTTTGTGTGCTCCAATATCTCAAGGAGTTTCTTCGCAAATTGATGTATTGGTGTAGATTTGTCTACGTACCCGCTTTTAACAGTGGAGTTAACGCTTTCACTCCTTTGTGTTGAGGTCACTGGGCCACAGTATATTTCTTTGAAATATGTTGCAACCCACATATGCCTGCCTTCATAAAGGTTCTGAAATGTTATTGATTCTTGCAGTGAGAAATCCTCAACCATAATGCCCCATGCATTCTCAAACTCACGTGGAGTGAGCGGGTGGTTGATTACAGATGTGAGCCTTTCACACAACCCTGGGTGTTGCTTATATAGCTTGTTTAATGCGTCTTCGTGCTTCCTGATCATATGCCATCTACAGTTCCTATGGCATGTTTGTTTAAACACTGCAGGTATTGCTTTGGCCATCACATTGTCCTGATCTACAACATTTTTTCGATGCATTTTGGTAACAATGTGAAACATACATACATCATATATTTTTAATTTGGTAGCATATATATATACAGTACAAATGATGTAGTAGCTTATTATGGGGTTTTAGTTGAAGTAATACCTGTAAAAATTATTATGGGGTCTTTACCAACCATGTATTCACGGAATGTGCTGAATAACCATTCAAATGTATCCGCACGCTCATCTCTCAATAGTGCTTGTCCAAAAACTATGTTTTGGAGCTGGTTATTGAAACCATCGAACATTGCAAGAGGCATGTTGTATTGGTTGGTTCTGTAGGTTGTATCAAATGTAACGACATCTCCATAATTTGCAAATGCAAATACACGTGTATCAGAACAGTACATTTTTAAAGTTTTTTTGGAAATCCCAGTTCAGTCTAATATGCATCAGTTTTTAAAAACATAGTATTTGAGTAAAGGAGCATTACCTGCAAAGTCCCCTTGCTGGCTGGCATGCTCCAGAACACATTTCGTACGACGTTCTTATAATCCAATTGGAACTCAAAGAAGAATTGATGATTGTTTTTTTTCATTCTTTGAAAAAAGCCTAGAGCTTCGGAATATCATATGTTTGATACTCACGAACCAGGGCAGCTCTTCTGCAAAGCATATATGCAAAATAATACTTCAATTGTGACAGCACCAGTAAAGCATTACACAACAATCTATTTGTTCAGTATAAATTAAGCAGTCAATATTTTTTTGATGTTTTGTTTATGTGTTTTACCTGTTTTGGACATCTCTTTCAGTCAAACACAGATTGTTTATTCCTCCAACAGCAGTTTTAAGGATGCTCATCACCGTAGAATGTCTCGCTTTGCTCTTGAGAGCGATTTCAACTATGTGCATCAACCCAGGATCACGGGTTTTATGGGCTTGCATTCTTCTCGTCATACGAGGTGAGCGGGTTAACAGATAATTGTGTTCAAGTACAATTTTGCTAAAGAATACATGGCCATCTGCTTTTGTATGTCTCGCATGCACCATTGCTTTGCACCCTATTATTTTACCTGTTTTTTCCCGTACACGGTCCATGACATTGATTGCTTTGTGTTTTCCTTCAAATGAGTAAGTATAATCTTGTCCAAGAACTCATTTTTTGTTCTTTCTGACAGAGAATCCAGCAAGATGAGCATAGTTAACGTAGAATCGAAATGTGTGTTCCATATCACCAAATTCAAAATCAAATGTCGGTACAAATTTTTGGTCAACCGTATCATCCTGTTCAAATGCAACATTAAAATTATAATATTTTCCACGCAAAACAATTGTTAGTATTTATATACGGATTCAGATCACACAATCAATGGTACTCACATGAGTGATGGATACAACTACTTCCGGTGTTGTTATTTGTTTAGAAGATAGGCTCTGTGGAGGCGGTTTCATAGGTTTATGCATTTCACTGATATCACACCAAGGCGGACTAACCGAGATGGGTTCGACATCAACAACATCAGGAGGTGTTGCTGAAACATCCACACTCATTATTTCCATCATTTATAGATCCTTTTTTCATATATTTCAACTCTATAGAACATTCATAACAATTATCGATATATTATGGGTAGTTCATCAGTAGGTTAGCAGATATAGTACTAAGTAAAAATAGCATTTGAGTAGTTCTTTTTTTATTAGTAGAAGATTTTTCTAAGCAGGAAAATTTATTCAATGGATTTTGCAAGAGTTCTTCAGTAGTTTTAGCAGCTATAATACTCAGTAAAACAATAGCAATTTAGTATTTTTTTCTCACCACTAAGTTTTATCTTGCAGAAAAAATGATTCAGCGGAACTTGAAAGAGTTCATCAGTAGTTTTAGTAGTAAAAAATAGCATTTGAGTAGTTCTTTTTTTATTAGTAGAAGATTTTTTCAAAGCAGAAAAATTGATTCAATGGATGTTGCAATAGTTCTTCAGTAGTTTCAGCAGCTATAATACTCAGTAAAACAACATCAATTTAGTATTTTTTTCTCAGTACTAGACTTCCTCAGGCAGAAAAAATGATTCAGTGGAACTTGTAAGAGTTAATCAGTAATTTTAGTAGTGACAACACTCAATGTAATAATATCAACTGAATAAGTTTGTCCTCAGTAGTAAATGTTTTACAGTACAAAAACTGATTCAATGCATTTGCAAGAGTTCATTAGTAGTGTAAGCAGCGGAAGCACTCAGTATGAGAATAGCAATTTTGTATACTTTTTTAATAGAAGAATTGTTTAATAGTAGTTTTTTTAGCATATACATCACTTAGTCAAGCAATAGCAATGCATCAACATCTAGTAATTATACAACGACAATATTTTTTTACTAAACACCCCGTTACCTCGTAGGTGGCAAGAGTTTGCAGTGGCGCTATGCAGATTGAGGAGGAAGCGACAGGATTCCAGTGATCTGAGGAGAGATTCCGTGGTAGGAGGATTCCGACAATCGGTAGCCGGTGATGATTCTAGAGCATGTTATAGCAGGGTGATCGGTGGTCGGGAGTCGATGTAGTGGCGCACGGCGATCGGGTGGTCGGGGAGTCGCGGTGGTGAGTCTGCGCGGCGATCGACGGGTGGTGGCGCCGCACGCCGATCACGGGGGTGAGGGTTCGGTGGGTGGCGGAGGTCGCGCGCCGATCGTCGGATGGTGGCGGCGCGCGGGCGTGGTGGAGGTCACGCGGGGATCGGGCGAGGGGGTGGGGTTTTCGGTGTAGACGGCTCGCGGGCGTGGAGGAGGTCTCGCGGCGATCAGTGGATGGTGGTGGCGCTTGCCGATCGTCGGATGGTGGCGGCGCGCGGGCATGGCGGAGGTCGCGCGGGGGATCTAGCGAGGGGGGTGGGGGTTTCCTGGTGGAGGCGGCTCGCGAGCATGGCGGATGTCTCGCGCCGATCGGTGGATGGTGGTGGCGCGCGCCGATCGTGGGGGGTAGCGGCGCGTGGGCGTTGCGGAGGTCACCTGGGTGGATTGGGCGATGGCGGCGGAGTCTTCGGTAGAGGCAGTGCGTGGACGCGGCGGAGCTCATGCGGTGTCTCCGACAAAATCACGGAAATGTCGGAGGGAGTGGCTGGGTCGACGCGTCAGGTCAGAGTCGGTTTGATCGGTCGGTCAGCTGGGTCGGCGCGTTGGGTCAGAGCCCGGATGGCTCGGTCGGTCAGTTGGGTGTATAATAGCTATTGTACACCCTAGGTGTATAATAGCGTTACCGTATATATGTATATATATATATGATGCTATATAGGGGCGGAGCTAAAGCCTCTCTTTTTAGCTATTATTACTAAATTTTTATTTTTTGTGCACTTTCTTAGATTTAATATGTAGTACCGTTTAAAACGGTGCACCCGTTCAGTTTTACTTTAGCTCCTGAAGCTATATATACTATGTATGTTTGCTGTTTTTTATTTAAAATCGGCACATACAAAGCTTCGAACGTATTTGTCAATTTTTAATTTGGTCGTCCGCGAGGAAGGCTAGCTCGATCAGGTTCGCGGTAAGAAAATGCCACGTATATATATACTATTATTTTTAGATGAACCGACATATTTAGAGATGCTCTCAATTTGGTATTCTATAATAGTGGACATAGAAAATAAATCGTTACCAATGCTGCGCTGAAACTCTTATTCTAGCTAGTCAGGTGAACACAAGCACTAAAGCACGTGTGACGAGCTGTGAACTGCACGTACAAATCAAGCCATCCGGATGTCTGGATGGTACGAGATCGATCAAATTGTCTGTATATATACATTCATATAGTAGCTACACGCCTACACGCCGTGACCGCAGGTGGTGTACATAGACAGGCATGAAGCTATCCCTTTCAGGTAACATAATATCTCTGCATTCCTCCAGTCTTGGAGGCCGGGAGATGAGCGATCTATCCAAAAGATGCACGTACGCACAAGCTCAAAATACAAAAAAAATGGCACGTTATCTATATCTACTACCTCCATTATATATTATAAATTGTTTGATTTTTTACAAGTTAAACTTGTTTAACCTTCATCAGTTTTATAGAAATAATATACCTATAAATATATTATTAAATTACTATCATTAAATTCACTATGAAAAAATCATATTAGTGTTTATTAGATATTATAGTTATTAATATTTTTTAAAATTAATAATAATTTAAAAAATCAAACAACTTAAAATATAAAACAGTTATAATAAGAAAAGAATATACTACTGTATATGCGTACGATGTCGTTCTAGAGAGGCGCGCGCGTGCGGTACAAGCAGGCAGCACGCTTGCTTGCTTGTGCATCTCGCACACATATATGGCCCATGCATGTTATGGCACGTACGTACACGTACTGTAGTCTATCACATATCCCCTGCTGTGCTGTAACACAGCTCCATCTCCAAACAATCTACGTACGTACCAGCCTGCCCAAATCATTTAGAGAGAGAAAGATCGAGTGTGTCGAAGAATATTAATCTTTTCGCACGCATGTCTACGACTGCACGCTACGGCTGGCCGGCCGGCGGCAGGCATCACCGGCCACATGCATGCAGATGCATGAAACCTCAAGTCTGTCTGTCTTGCCGTGCGTGTAGCAGCTAGAAGCCTATCTAGACCCGTCGCTAGCTCCATCGATCGATCGATCGCTAGCTACTCGTGTCCAATACTCCAATCCGGCCCTGACATGATCGATTGCATGCATTCGCAGGAGAAGCTAACACGGCGTGCGTGAAGTGCGTGCGTGCGGGCGGGCGAAATGCTAATTATATTTCGATGTGGGCATCAATCGATCGAGAGATGATGAGATGCCACTGGCCCCCTCAATGTCCCCGACGTCGAGACGGTCGAGTAGGCAATTAATATTTTGCCGCCGCCGATCGCGTGCAGGCCGGCCTCAGACGCCGCCGCCGATCAGTACATATACGTAGGGGTGAAAGTGGTTCGGATAGTTTCCGACCGTATCCGGAAAAACGGATTCGGATTCGGATTTTTTTGATTCGGATACGGATTTTTCGGATACGGATTCGGATATTTTTTTTCGGATACGGAAACGGATATGATATGCCTGATATCCGTCGGATTCGGATACGGATTCGGATAATCCGGATAGTTCTTATTCGGATAT
>JAAALK010000080.1:34579991-34659057 GCA_019279435.1 Zizania palustris
AAAGTTTCATCCTTAGACTCCAAAAAGAAAACCCACGAGAAACGAGAAAAATCATCAACAATCACAAGTGCATACACTTCCCACTGACTGAGCGTACCCGAGCTGGACCCTACAGTGTCCAAATGTAAAAGCTCGCCTGGATACGTAGTCATCACCTGAGTCACAGGTGAGTGAGAAGCGGCAAACCATTTTCCCATGACGACAAGGATGACAGACTAGATCATTCTCCATTTTAAGCTTAGGCAATCCTCGGATGAGGTCCATAGAGCTTAACCTGACTAGCAGATCAAACTCAAATGACCTAACCTCCTATGCCACTTCCAGAGCTCAGAAGAAGATCCATCAATCAAACAGCGAGAAGGGCCAAAAGAACTAGAGAAGTCAATTCGAAAAACTTTACCGAAGGGTAAAATCTGACAAACCAAAGACCCTCTAGAATCAACCACAGAAGAATTGCCCTTCTTAAAACGCACTTCCAAACCATCCTCAAGAAGTTGCGAAACAGAGATTAAATTAAAGTTCAGATTTTTGACCAAAGCAACATTCTTTAAAGAGAAATGATCTGAGATGCTGATTGAGCCTATGCCACTTACTTTCCCTTGACCGCTGTTCCCGAATGTGATGTACTCTTTGGAGCTCGGGGGAGTGAGACTGGAGAACCATCTCCGATGTCCCGTCATGTGGCGAGAGCATCCTGAGTCCATGATCCAAACGTCCTCCAGTCCCCGGTCCTGCACAATCAATGTCTGTAAGTGGGAGCAAATGGTCCGGCACCAGGTTTAGCAAAAGAGCTAAACCAGTGTCGAGCCATCTGCTCAAAAGATGGAAAGCGAAAACCATCAAAAGAGTTTGGACCAAAACGCGGCTCAAAGCGCGGTCCTCGGTTCTTCCTAACCCTGCGGCCACGAGGTCCAGACCGTAGCCAACTCGGTCTGGAACTCTGCCGGAACGAACACCACCACCTGGAGCACGGGCAAGAAAGCCGTCTCCTCTACCACCACCAACACGACGCGGCCTGGCCTCCAGCCTCTCCCCGCGCCGAGGAACACGCAGTCTACCACCCTGCTGGTAGAACTGCACCTGATCACTACGAGCCCTTTCTGCTCTCTCAACCCGCTTCCTCCTGAAGCAACACTCCGCAAGATGCCCGTCTCTCTGACAATACTCACAATGATAGGTAGGCTTCTTGGGATGTGGTTGAGGCTTGGGGTTCTTGGCTTGGTAGTGTTGGTGTGGTCTTCTTGGGCTGAGAGGGTCCAGGAAGAGAATCTAGAGAAGAGTGGAGGTGTTTGGGCTTAGGAACCCAGATAGGCTTCTTAGGTGGAGCTTGGGTGGTTCATGGATCACTCCATCCTTGGGCTGACAAGCCTGGGAGGTCTCAGTGGAGTGAGTCTTGGGATACCTCTGTTCTGGAGTCATTTTACTCCACTCCACTGCCCGGCTGAGGGCACTCTCAAAGTCAGCCTTGGTGTAGGTGTAACCTACTCCAAACCCATCCTTCCTCTTGAACTGCTGGATCATCATGCCAAGCTGGTGGCTCTCTGGCACTGATCCAACTCAGGATAGAACGAAGGTAAAAGTTCTCATTCTGAGAATCTGCTAGCTCCTCTCTCAAGGAAGCTAGAACCTCCACCTGAGACAAGCAGGTCTCACACTCACTCTCTTTTTGGACAGACTTCCCGGCTTTTAGCTTAATCAACTCCATTCTAAGAGACAGGCAGTTCTCACAAACAGTGGGTGGAACTGACGATGTCTCAAGCTCTAGCCTAGTCTGCGCAAGCTCAGCTCTCAACCTCTCTAAATCACCCAAATGTTCATTACCCTTGGATTTCAGCTCAGCTAAAGTAGCTAGATGAGATGGGCAATCAACACAGGGTGTGACGACAGTGGTTTGAGCATTTTTCAGCTCCAGCTGAGCGCTTTCAAGCTCAGTGGCCAAAGCATCCCTCTCATCAACCCTTTCTGTGTACCTAGACTTCAGAGTCGACAGGTCACACAGGAGCACCTCACACTTCGGGCACTCACTGCTATCACCCAAGCAAGGGGAAGAAGATAGACTCTCAATCCTACCGTTGGCCACGGCAAGCTCACTCTCTAACTCGTCTATCCTTTTCTTAGCCCCCCTAAGCAGTTTCTCCCGATACTTCAACTCCTGACGATTGCTCTCAAGTAAATCTACAATTTCGCGCTCATAAGATGATACCTTGCTATCGTCGTCGTCGGAGTCGTCGGAGGAGCTCTTTTCTTCTCTATCCCCAAGAGCCATGGAGCAGAAGCTCTTGCGGGATCTTCGGCGCTGGTGTGAGCGGCTCTTCGGCTTGTCTCCGAAGGCCATGAAGCAGAGGCCCGCCGGATCATCCTTGTCCTTCCCCTTCTTGATGGTGATCTCCTCATCACTTGAGCTCGATGAAGAGGAAGAAGACGTGGATCTCTTGGAGTAGCTCTTCTCCATCTCGGCGAAGAAGGCCTTGTCGCGCTTCTTGTTCTCTCGCCGGTAGTCCTTCAGGGCCTTCTTGAAGAACCGGGTCTTCGGCTTGCCCTTGTTGAAGGAGGGGCTCTCATGCTTGCCGGAGTCGTGGAAGCTGCTGTCGGTGCCCTTCTTGTATCCACTGCGCTTGGGGCAGTCGGCGATGAAGTGCCCTAGATCACCACATTCAAAGCATCCGGATTTTGTGCCGTGTCTTTTGAACATTCTTTTATCATAGACACGACGCACCCGGTTGTTAAAGAGACACAAATCATCATCTCCCAACAACTCAAGCTGGTCCTCAGTGATAGACATCAAGGAGAACCCAGCACAGCTCACAGCAGAAGAATCAACTGAAGGTGTAGCAAGGGCCAGGGATTTTGATCCAGAGCCAGTGAGATTTGATCTCAACTGGATATCTACCTCAGTGGCCTTCAGCTTGCTAAATAACTCAGAAATGGTCAAGGTATCGTAAGAAGTACTCTCAACGATAGATGATACCTTGATCTCCCAGATCTTTGGGTCCAAGGTATGAAGAACCTTGAGCGCCTGCTCATGATCTGAGACTAACTGAGCACCCTCAGCCTTGTTGTCCCGAAGCTTGTTAATGATCGACTGAAAGCGACCAAACAAGGCTTCAACAGATTCACCCGGCTTCTGTGTGAAATTCTCATATTCACGCCGGTAGGTCTGATAGAGCCGAGCCTTGACCTGTGCTGTTCCCTCATGGTGTGCCTTGAGGGTAGCCCAGATCTCTCTCGCAGTGGAGAGATGACTCACTCGCTCAAATTCAGTGGGACCTAAACCAGAAAATAAAATGTTCACAGCCTTACTGTTGCTCAGATGCTGAGCAATGATACCAGCAGTACCTTGCTCAGTAACTGGCAGAATGACAAATGTGGTGTGAACGCAAATGTCCCATATGTCTGAACCCTGGCTCATGAGATAGGCTCGCATGCGAGTCTTCCAATAATTATAGCCATAGGCTTCCAAGGACGGGACCTTGCCAGGAGACGTCATAGTCACTACTGGGGTTTAGAACCGGTTAAGGTATGGAAAAACCCTAACCTTGCTCTGATACCACTTGTAGGACCGAAAGTAGCGACCAGAGGGGGGGTGAATGGGCGCCTTAAAAAATTCTTTCGAATCAATGGCCTGTTCCCAAAACCCAACGCACCTCAGAAAAACTACACAGCAGAAAATAAACAGAAGGCCTAAGTCTAAAGGTTTCTATCCTAGAAGCAATTGATTATAAACAGTGTAGATCTAAAGCAGTGCAACTAGGCAGATGAACAAGATGAAACAGCCCTAAACTTCTCAAAGAAATGATCTAAGAATGTATGAGATGAAAAGAGAAGTTACTGTCCAAAGTTGTCTCCTGTTCGGGACTTGGCGAAGCCCCCTTCGCACGTCGAGGTATGCTTCGGAGGTTGGTGTCGGAGTCTGTCCGAAATGCCGAAGGTGACACTGTCTAGCCTAGTTCGAAGTGGTAAGAAGCGAAGTGTACTTCGGAGCGAAGTAAAACAGTGTCGAAGCCTGGTTCGAAGTGTGAACTTCGAAGACAGGACTTCGAACACAGATTCGAATCAAGAGCTTCGGAACAAAGTGACAAAGTCGGAGCCTGCTTCGAAGTGAGGAATTCGAAGACAAAACTTCGAACACACTTTGAACCGAGAGCTTCGAAGCACAACCTTCGAACCGAAAGCTTCGAACACAACGCACAAACAGACAACCTTCGAACAAAGAAGCGAAGCCTGTCACGCGACAGAAAAGCAAGTCCGAAGCCAATGCTCTACCTTCGAAAAGAGCAAGCTCCGAAAGGAGAGGCGAAGGGTGACGCGTTACACAGAAGACAGTGCGAAGCCAAACGGAGCTATAAGCTTCGAACCCAACTTCGAAACTTGTCGAAGTGTGGACTTCGAACAGATAGGGCCGAAACCCCTTTGCACTAAAGTTCGAAGTATGTAATGCTGTCAATCAGAAAACTGCTTCGAAACTTAGCAACACAGAGCACAAAACAAAGTTCGAAGACTGAGGCGAAGCCTTCAAGTATGGTTAGATCGAAGCCTACCTCACGGAGCTGAGGGACTTCGAACAAAGGAAAATGACTTCACAGAAACAGTCAAAAAGGCATTTACTCCATGCTGCTTCGATCAAAAAGGCAGTACAGTAGAAGGTAAAAAGCAGGCAGCAAGTACTGTAGCTACAGAAAAGTAGTACTACTCTCAGCAGCAAGAACTAGTACTCAGTTTGTGAAGAACGGAAGCAACAGAAGAAGCTTCTCCTCAAGAACTAAATACAGCAGCCCGAATCCAGCGCAATAACTCCCCAAACCGAACAAAATGCAACCAATAAATTCACCAGGGACCAAAGCATTAAAGCAACCAAAAGATTTGAGCCAAAATAATGCAAGAACAGGGAGGGGCAAGTCCTGGCGGCGCACACAGGAGAGAGAAAACGGGAGACAAGGTGACCCAATGGGTGGATTTGATTTCAGCACAAAGCTCTCTCAGCCCGGCAATCGCTCACCGCCCGTGTACCTGAGTCAGTCCTGGTCAACAGCCCAGTGGGTCTTCTACTGCTTCTGGCCCATGCACCCGGATTGGGCCAGCCCGACTTCGCAGCCTCCTCTGCCCGACAGTCGCTCGCTGCCCGTGTACCTGAGTCACACGCGGCCCATGAAACAGCAGATCTCTTTTTCTCTTCAGTCCTTGTTGACTATCGTTGACAATGACTCATCACTTCTAGAGCCATGAGGCCCACGCTATTCAGCATGGCTCCTCAATGGAGAAAATCGAAGCCATGCAACTGACACTTGCAAGGCTATCCTTACCCTAAGGGGAGAGTACTTGGAGAGAACTTCGGGTCGAGGTAGTACCGACCGAAGTCCAGCAGCAGCGCGCCCAGAGCCGGTCCAGGCTGTGGCGCGGATAGAAAATTTTTATGCTGCAAGGCACCCTCCGGTGGCCAATGTTATGCCACCTCCGAAGCAAGAGGAAGGGCAAGATAGAGGAAAGAGGGTAGTTCTCCCTATCTCCGGAGGAGGTACCCTCGGAAGCATGTCCAAGAGACAGCGAAGAGAGTACGTTCAGGAAGTAGGTCATATTGGGACTTCGTCATCTGCAGCTGCAATGCCGGAGTGGTCTCACGTTCCGATATCTTTCTCTGCGGAGGATGCAGCTGGTATTAAGTTCCCGCACGCAGATCCATTGGTTATCACTGCTGATATTGCAGGGACTGAAGTCCGAAGGGTGCTAATTGACGGAGGTAGTTCGGCAGATATCATTTTTGTGCAAGCCTTCGATCAGTTATGCATTTCCAGGAAGCATCTCCTCCCAGCGGCTCGTCCTCTGCAAGGCTTCGCAGGACCTCCGCTTGATGCACTTGGCCAGATAGGCCTGGAAGTTACCTTCTGAGAAGGTTTATTAGCCCGGACTGAAGAAGTTATCTTTGATGTGATAGATGCCCCGTATGCTTATAATGTCATCTTCGGACGGGGCATGTTGAATCAGTTCGGAGCTGTGGCGCATCACAATTACTTGTGCATGAAGATGCCCACACAAGCAGGAGTCCTAACAATCTTCGGAGATCAAGCCATTGCTCGGATGGCAGAATATGGTCACGGTCCCCCTCTTGATCCGAGGCAAGTAAACAGTGTGCAGGATAATGATGAAATTTTTTCAGCCTCCTCCGAAGCTTCGAAGAAGTCTTTTCCGAGACCAAGTCTCGAAGGAGAGATTGCAACGAAGGTCATTGTTAAAGATGGTAAAGAATACACTTTTCAATTTGGTAAAGATTTACCTCCTGAAGTTGCAACCTCCTTGGAAAAGGTCGTGGAAGAAAATTTGGATGTCTTCGCTTGGTCTGACAAAGATATCACCGGAGTCGATCGGGATATCATTGAACACAGTTTACTTGTAAACCCGAAGGCCCAGCCTGTTCGACAAGGACTCCGGAAGATGTCCGCAGAGAGAGCTGCTCTAGCTAAGGACGAAGTTGAAAAACTGTTGAAGGCTGGGATTATCAGAGAAGTGGCTCACACAGAATGGTTAGCCAACCCAGTCTTCGTCAGGAAGAAGTCTTCCGGGAAGTGGCGCATGTGCATTGATTTCACATCCCTGAATAAATCATGCCCAGGTGACCCCTACCCCATGCCCCGAATTGATCAACTAGTTGACTCCACTGCAGGTTCGGAGTTATTAAGCTTCCTTGACGCGTATTCTGGTTATCATCAAATATGGTTGAAGCGCGAAGATGAAATCAAGACAAGCTTCGTAACTCCTTCGGGAGTCTTCTGCTATGTAAGAATGCCCTTCGGCCTAAGAAATGCCGGGGCTACTTTTTCAAGATTAGTTGCTAAGGCTCTAGGTCATCAACTAGGTCGCAATGTGGAGGCCTATATGGATGATATTGTAATAAAGAGTGCTTTAAAACACCAACATAGCCTAGACTTAGCAGAAACATTCAATAGCCTTCGGGCATGTGGGATCCGTCTTAACCCCGAAAAATGTATATTCGGAGCTAAGGCTGGAAAGTGTTAGGGTATTTAGTTTCAAGCAGGGGAATTGAAGCTAGCCCTACTCAAATAACTGCGCTGCAGAAGATGGCTCCTCCGGAGAATTTAAAGAAAGTGCAAAAGCTGACTGGACGTCTGGCCGCACTTAGCAGGTTTTTATCAAGGTCTGCGGAGAGGAGCTTGCCAATATTTAAAGCTTTGAAAGGGTCCGAAGATTTTGCATGGACACCGGATTGTCAGAAAAGCTTCGAAGATATTAAAGATTATCTCAGCAATCTTGCTACACTCACGGTGCCTATTGCGGACGAAACCCTACTCCTGTATCTTGCAGCTACAGGTTCAGCTGTCAGCGCAGTCCTTGTCAGAGAAGTGGATTTCAATGTGAAGTTGGTCCAAAATCCTGTCTATTTTGTATCCGAAGCATTGTCAGGAGCGAAGACAAGATACTCCGAACTTGAGAAGTTCGTTTATGCTCTGATAATGGCTTCGAGAAAGCTAAGACATTATTTTTTGGCTCACAATGTAATTGTACCAACTTCGTATCCCTTAGGAGATATGCTCCGAAGCAAAGATTCCACTGGAAGGATTGGAAAGTGGGCAGTAGAGCTAGCACCCTTCGGCATATCTTTCTTGGCAAGGACAGCTATCAAATCCCAAGTCCTAGCAGACTTCGTAGCAGAGTGGACTCCACCTGCGAATTTGACTCCGGAGAAATCAAATGACGGAGTTTGGACTGTTTACTCCGATGGGGCTTTCCAAGCATCCGGAGCAGGCATTGGGGCAGTGTTGATTTCACCGTCAGGGCAAAGAGCAATGCACTCCGCAAGACTCAACTTTAAGTCTACCAATAATATAGCGGAGTACGAAGGGATTTTGTTGGGACTCCGGAAAGCACGTGCTCTAGGGGCTACAAGAATAATTATAAAAACAGATTCTCAGATAGTAGCAGGGCACGTAGACAAAAGTTTTCAAGTTCGACATCCACAGCTTACAAAGTACTTGGAAGAAATCCGCAAAATCGAAGCACACTTCAAGGGTATTTCCATTCGGAGTATACCAAGAGCTGAAAACGTGCAAGCGGACATTTTAGCGAAGGCTGCTGCCAGAGCTGTGGATGTGCCTGAAGAAGCTTTCTATGAGGAGCTCAATATACCTTCGGTGCCACAATTTGCCTCTGCAGAGATTCTTTGCATTCCTAGTGCAGATTGGAAAGATTCGATCATAGAACTTTTGCAAGGAGGAACAAATTTGCCCGAAGAGCCCCAGTTGTCCAGATTAAAGCTCAGACCAGAAGCTATCAGTTAATCAACGGTATATTATACAAGGCCGGAGTATGTTCCCCTCTACTCCGATGTATATCTCAAGCCGAAGGCCAAGAAATTCTTCGAGAAATTCACGAAGGCCTTTGTGGAAGCCATTTAGCCCCTAGAGCTCTGGCAGGAAAAACACTTCGCTAGGGGCTTTATTGGCCCACAATAACAGCTGATGTGGAGAGCTTGGTCCGCACTTGTCAAGGATGCCAGTGGATGGGTCGACGGAGTCATCGCCCACCAACAGCTCTTCAAGTCATTGCTCCGGTATGGCCTATGGCCAGATGGGGTATGGATCTAATTGGTCCCTTTCCGTTAGCAAAGGGAAATCTGAAGTTCGCAGTGGTAGCTATTGACTATTTTTCTAAGTGGGTGGAAGCAGAGCCCTTGACAGCTATCACTTCGAATAATGTACAAAAATTCTTCTGGAAGAACATTATTTGCCGGTTCGGAGTGCCTAGATATCTCACAGTTGATAATGGAACACAGTTCGATGCAGAACCTTTCAGGAAGTTTTGCGAAGACCTAGGCATTCAGCTATGTTTTGCTGCAGTGAGACATCCTCAGTCGAATGGAGCCATAGAGCGAGCCAATGGAAATATTTTATCAGGGCTAAATCGAAGAATAGTAGGATTATCAAAGGGACTGTGGACCGAAGAGCTTCCGAAGATTCTGTGGTCCATTCGGACTACGCAAACAAGGTCCACAGGTTTCACTCCGTTCAGACTACTATTCGGAGATGAAGCTATGACTCCAACGGAGCTCAAAGTAGGATCATTTCGCAGCACCGAACCGGAGATTGAAGAAGAAAGACAGGCTTCGCTAGATTTGTCATAAGAAACAAGACTTCGGGCTGTAGCTAATTTATCAAAGTATCATCAGCAGACGAAGACTTGGTATGACCCGAAGGTTAAGCTCAGCGAGTTAAGGCCGGGTCATCTTGTTCTACGAAGCATTATAGCACCAGGGAAGTTAGGCAATAAATGGGAAGGTACATATCTAATTGTCCGCTCAGGACGCCCTGGTTCATTTATATTAGCTAATTTAGAAGGTGAAGAGTTAGCACATACTTGGCATGCGGAGCACCTAAAGCGATACTTCGCATAAGGGCTCCTTGTAATTCGCTTGTAATCACCTCTAAATTAATAAAGCATATGACCCTGATAGTTGCCTTCCCCTCATAGACTTCCAGCTTCCGAGTGGACGCACTGGAACCGCGGGGTTAACCGAGAGGGAAGTGTCATTAAGCTGGGTTGTATTTTCGGACTTCGAACCCATAAAGTTCGAAGCCTCCGATGTGGGGGCTGACATAATCCGGAGCCCAGGCCACCGGCTTGTAGGCATCTGTAAAAGAGCCCAAAACCACATTCTACGGAGTCCAAGCCATTGGCTGGTAGACTTCCGTAAAAAGAGCCGAAGGTGGCCAAAATCTACGGAGTCCAAGCTGCAGCTTGCAGACTTCCGTAAAAGAGCCGAAAGTGGCCAAAATCTGCGAAGTCCAAGCCATTGGCTGGTAGACTTCTGCAAAAACAGCCGAAGGTGGCTAAATTATACGGAGTCCAAGCCATTGGCTGGTAGACATCCGTAAAAAAAGTCCGAAGACCAGTTGTTTGCCCTAAGAAAGGAGCCAGCAAGGGGAGCATGCTTATTGCCTGTTGGTCATCTTCGTTCAACGAAGGACCGGAGCTTTGGCCTATGGTCTTCGGAGCCACTGGAGATTGACCCTCCCTGGAAGATTGGCTCTCGTCTGTTGAATCAGACGGAGTTGATTCGGAGCTTATAGCAGGCAGGGGCTCTATTTGTCTTTTGCCTCTTCCAGGTCCCTTTTGAGTAACTCTCTGGGCTGGCTCCGAAGTCGTCGAAGGTCCAGGAATTATTTCCTCTTGACGGACTTCTTCCATAGGAGTGGACTCTATAAAATAATGAAAAGTATTATACATTGTATAAATACTCAAAATAAACACAAAAAGGTTATTCGAAGTCTACCTTCGACATTTTGCGGAGGAGTCATCGTCGGACTGTTCGGTGGATCGAAGGCTAATTCTTCATCCGAATCAGCCGTTAAGTCTTGGACTGCATGAGCATCGTCCTGGGCAGTCCTCGTTGCTTCTTCGGGAATCGAAGCTATAGTGACTTCGACCCCACTCTCATTCACAGGAACTTCGTCCTGAGTTACATCTTCTTGAACTACCGAAGTCCTCGGTTGATCAACATTATCTCCGGACTCCGGTACGTTCGCAGGTACTTCGGCTTGTGCAGTCCTTTGAGTTTCATTCTCTTCCATCAGACGCACAAGCAATCTCCCTGTTTCTTCTTGGGAGTCGGAAACCGAAGCCCTTGAGCTCGAAGGTGCAGGATCCGAAGGTGCGAGGTTTTTTGGCTTCCAAGCCACCTTCTTCACCGGAGTTTTTGCTGAACTCGAAGTCCCAGCTTCGGCTTTCCTCTTCTGGGGCCCTTTCTCCGAAGGCACCCAATCCATCAGAGGGGGAGGAGTGAGTTTCAACATTCCCCATACTCTGTTAAACCTTTCCCAACTCCCAACAAATTTAATTCGCCATTCTTTTTCAGTCGGAGTTGGGGCACCCAAAATCTTCTCCGAAGCCCTTACAATTTGCTCTGAAGTAATAGGGGCTGAAGAAGCTAAAAAATAAATAATTCAAGTTAGTCTTTCTTCGAAGTAAATATATTCAATGCATGTTGGTTTCGAAGTTACCTGCAGGGCTCGAAGTTAAGTTGATCTTGCGGAGACCGCCTTCCGAATCATCCTCGAAGATGATAGGCCAGTTGGCCATCAGCGGAGGAATTTGCAGTCCAAGGAATTCTTCGGCTAAGTCCCGCATGCTTAACCTTCGACTAATTTTCTGAAGCAGGTTAAGACGAGCTTCGAGCTGGCCTTCGTTGGGTTGCACTAAGGCTTCCTTCCGGAATTGGATCTCTTTCAAAGGTCCAGCTAGAGGGTTACCTGCCCCAACTTCGGCATAGAACCACCTCATCACCCAGTCAGTGTACCATCTTGCGTTGATGGCCTTAGCAGGGAATGTAGGGCATATTCGTCCCGAAGCCTAAAATTAATGCTTCCGAAGGCAACCACCACTTTCTCACCTCCGGAGCCTACGAAGGTCTTCGGCTGGCAAGTTGCTCTATGAAGTGCAGCAAAGATTTCTGCCCTCCCTTCGCAACCTTCGGCTCTCAGCGCCCATTCGAAGATAGCTAACCTAGCAACCGCATTCGGAGATAATTGGGGGAGGGTTACATGAAACAGATCCAAAACTTCCGCCAAGAAGTCCATTGCAGGAAGGCCCCAAGCCGGCTTCGAACAAGGCTTCGAATACAACCACTTCTCCAGGCCTCGGTGACGGAATAAGCTCTTTTCCAGGCTTGCGAATCATTACTCCGGTACTGATTTTCCCTTCCACTGCTATTGCTAGTGATTCCCTCTTGCAGGCAGAAGACCCCAGTTGAAAAGAGTGGTCCAAATATTTCGTCGACGGTGGGCACAGACCTTGATTATCGGAGATTTGGGGATTTCTCCCCCTGCCGCCATGGATGTCGTTGCTGGCATCGAAGCTGCCGCCGCCAACGCTGCCGCCGCTGCTGCTGCAGCTGCCTGCTGCCGGGCCAAGGCTGACGGAGGTGCAGATCCCTTAGTCTTCACCATCGCGATCGCCGGACTGCTCTGAGGAAATGGAGACAAGGGTTCAAGAACTCAAAAGGCTAAAAAGTTCTTGGTTGCTAGAATGCGGTGAAAAGGTAACCGGGTAACTTCTAGGCTTTCTATTTATAGCCTAGACTTCATTTTCTTACCGTTAATCCATGTCGTTTCGCATTCCTGCCGTTATTTCCTCTTGCGAAATTAGCGCCTGCTACAATCTCCGTTAGAAACAGAAACTAACGGCTATTTCTTCTATGTCTGAAAAGACTTTCGAGCTTCCTAAGTCAGTTCTAAGATAGTTCGAAAAGCAATTACCTTAAGACTGATTCGGAGTTCATATCTTCATGCATTTCGGAGATAAAATAAAAACCAATAACCCCTATGATTGGTTATCTTTTCCTTCCGTATACTGCTCTCCTAACGTTACAGGTCAACGGAGAAGCGTATTCGAGGGGCTACTATTGGGGGAAATATCTCATCTTCAGGGTTATTGCCGAAGCAACATAAAGGCAGTCAGCAGGTTCGAAGGTTCCCAGAAGATCATCTTCGAAGATATCCAGAACCCGGTTCGAAGCACGAAGATAGACCTTGGTTCGAAGTACATCTTCGAACTAAAGCTTTCCAAGATCTTTTCTGCCAGCTAAGATGGAAGATTTATCTTCTTTCTCATTAGATTAGTCTTTTACCATTTTAGCCCTATTAAGGAAACCGAATAGTTTCTTTAATGTCGGTTGTAATAGAGGGGTAAATAGGTCTTTTCCTTAATGTTTGGGCCTATAAATACCCCCCATTTCACCCTGTAATAGGGACCGAATACAAGTTATTCAATACACACTTTCGAACTATTCTAAGTTATTATCCTTTCGGAGGCTTAGAACAGTTTGCTTCACAAACACTTCGTTTATTAGTTTCTTTTCTACAGAAACCTGTTAGCGTAATCTTTTACGCCAACAGGGTGATCAAGAGATAATCTACATACTAGACTTATAAATGATCAAAGGCTTCATCTTTCGATGCCATAAAGAAAACCCAAGAATATCTAGTGAAATCATCAACAGTTATGAGTACATACCTTTTACCACCAAAAGACTGAACACGAGATGGTCCAATAGTGTCAAGATGTAGAAGCTGCCCTAGAGCATTTGTCATGACTATGGTTAGAGGTGGATGGGAACATACACACATTTTACCATGTCTACAAGGAGATCAAATAGTATCATTATTACCTTTAAGCTTAGAAAAACCACGTATAACATCTAAACCAAAAACACGAGTTAAATGATCAAAACCAACATGTCCAAGTCTATGACGCCAAAAGAATATATCTTTAGAAATATTGGCAACTAGGCATCTAAGCTTATTAGAGGGTGAATTATCAAAGTCAGCTTTAAAAACTTTCCCAAAGTGAGAAATCTTAAAAATAAGATCCCGTGAAGCATCTAACACTTTGCATTCATCTTTCTTAAAGCATACCTCAAGATCTTCATGAATCATTTGTGAAACAGAAAGCAACTTATATTTCAAGTTTTCAACAAGAGCCACATCCTTAAACATAAAATTTTCATTTACCTTTACTATACCTTTTGCAACAACATAAGTTGAATAAGCATCTCCAAAAGTAACACTTTTAGCTCGAGATGCATGTGTAAGGAAGGAGAACCAATTTTTATCATCGGACATGTGACGTGAGTGTTGGGGGAAATAATCCTGGCAGTAGTCCGGGTGAGATTAATGGTCGCCTTGAGTATTGTAGCGTACGACCACGTGGTACGAAGGGCAGGCGAGGAGCTGCGAAGCGATCGGCGAGGGCATATCGAGCTGGCCTCAGAACCGAAGGCAGGCTCCCAAGGGCTTTAGCCCTCGGGTCTTAGCCGAGGTCCAGTGCAGAGTCCACCCTAGGCCGGAGGCCTTCAGTGGATAGCCTTTTGACTGCCCATCGAAGGATCCAGAGCGGAGCCCCTCGAAGGCCGGGGCCCTTAGATGATGACCTTAGAGACGGCCATGATAGGGCCCCAAGCGGGGTCCCCAGGAGCTCGGTCAGGGTAGGACGCCAACCACTAAAGCAAAAGCGTGATAGTTGTGATGTCAAGTAGTCCTTGTAGGGCATGACGAGCAGGTCAGTAGCGGTCTAATCGTGTGTAAATAACTTATCACCGACTTCTTATAGATGATCACGTTATTTATTGTGCGGACATATAACCGACTCTTGGTGGATAAACCTGTTGAGATGTCTTGTAGGAGAGCCTTCCTTAGTGGAGTTACATCTATTGGTTTGCTCAAATAATAGATGTGCTTCAATTGGCCCATTTGGTCAGTGTTGACCTCCCTGGCTACAAACTTCCCCTTTCTCTCTGCAACATTACTAGGACTCTCTCCTAACATTTATAATGAAACCATAATAAGAACATAAACAAAACATGCTTGTGTAGTAAGTAATGTCAGTTTTCTATGTATACCACTATCATTGTCCTCTAGTTTGATAGCCATTGGAGTCTTCTAATCACAAAAGTTAGTGTAAATTTTAGTCATAATTGTCAATGGGACATGTCCCATTGTTATGACTATTGCTGGCAATGAGCCAAGCCAGCTCGAGCTCGGCTTGGTCAAGTCGCACGTTGACTGAGCTGAGCCTGGCTTGGCTCAACAAGTACACTAAGCTAAAAACAGGGCTCGGGCGAGCCCTAAGCTAGCTCAGCTTGGCTCAGGTACAACAACACCTCTCTTTGACTACAGCGGTGGGGGTAGTGGAGTCGCCAAGGGCATGGCCACATGCCGACACAGGCGATCGGAGTGGTGGGGACAAAGAGCACCAAGGCCCGGGGCAGTACTGGGGACCGCCGGTGGTGGCGATGGTGGCGGAGGCTAGCCGATTGGCTGATGGCACGGTCACACGCCGACACTGGGGTACGGGGGCGGGGGGCCATCAGGGACGGTGAGGAGCATCGGGGCTCGGGGGAGCGTTGGGGATACCTGACGGGCGGGCGGTGAGCAGCGACGATGGGTGGTGGTCAGTAGTGTGCACTAGAAGGAGATTAGGGTTAGGGATTTAACCATTTAGGAGAGGGCACTACACATATTGACTGAGCCATCGAGCTACTTGCGAGCCAGCTCGGCTCAGCCAACTACCGAGCCCAAGAGTGCGGCTCGAGCTCGGCTCATTGAAGGCATGAGCCAAGTTAGGCTCGTCTTGGCTCGCTCGAGCCTGAGATGGATAGCGAGCCTCGAGCCAAAATGTCAACCCTAGTTTTGACCACATAGTCCCCTTGTGTTAGGCCAACTTTTCTACTAAATTTAGGCCACCCTTTGTGGAAGCATATCCTGCCGCCGCCTCTACATCTCACAATCTCAACCTCAGTGGTGCAACCATGTCTTGTCAAAATATCAATTTTTGGTAATTTGGGCTGAAAATACACATGTCCAGGGTCTGTCTGAAGCCCTACAGGGCCGACGTCCATTGAGCTATGTGCTCCAAAAGCTCTAGCCAGCCCATAGGCTTCGGCCAGGAAGCCTTCGGAGGCCCATGCTGCCGAAGCTTCGGAAGCCTTCGGAGGCCCACGCTATCGAAGCTTCGGCCCGAGGAGAAAGCCTCGATGGGTCTGGCCGAAGCCCACGCTACCAAAGCTTCGGCCCGAGGAGCAAGCCTCGACGGGCCTGGCCGAAGCCCACGCTACCGAAGCTTCGGCCCGAGGAGCAGGCCTCGACGGGCCTGGCCGAAGCCCACTTCGGCAGAGATAGAATTGGATGTGTTTCCAGCTCAATCTTTATGTCTATCTGGCCGGATTAGTAGAAGATTAGATTAGGAATTAAACCCCTATAAATAGAGAGGCATGGCCAGCGTGATAAGCCCCCAACTCAAACCAAACCAAAGCCCATGCTTTGATCGTATTTACTTTACCTTTATTTTCCTATACCTCTTCGTGGGTTTGCCTGGAAGCCCTCCGTCGGCCGCTACGGAATAGTGGTAATCCTTATTACTTAGCCTATGAAGTATCCGTTAATCTACGTAATAGATTGCTATCGCCTTGTTACTTCGCCTGTGAAGTATCCGCTAATCTGTGTAACAGATTGCTACCTTTGCTACTAGTGCAACACTTAGCAGAATTCGGACCTCAGGCCGAATTGGTACTTTGAATCATCTCTGTTGCAGGTTCGCACGTTTGGAGCTACTTCGTCGGAGGTACCCGGAGCTGAGAGATCGGTTTCGGAGGTCCCCAGGACACCCTTCGGCAAGATTGTAGGCTCCGGCGACAGGCTTCACCAGCACACTTCGTCGCAACAGGCTTCGCCACGACCACACTCCGCACCAGACGAAGTCACGCCAGTGCATGGCCCTCGAGTCATTGTTTTGCACCTCGCTGTATCAGAGGCTTTGCCCCGAACCCCGCCGTTCGGAGGTGATCATCCCGTCTAGATCTATTCAGAGCTTACCTTCGATCAGATCACTCTGAACCCCGCTGTTCGGAGGTGATCATCGCGTCTTGATCTGTTCGGAGCTCACCTTCGATCGGATCACTCTGAACGCCGAAGGCACCCTTCAGCGGGACACTTCGCACCAGACACCGAAGGTATACTTCAGCGACCCCTTCGTGCCAGACTTCGAACCAGACGGGCTCCGACTAGTTTGCTGATTTTGTTCTGCTTAATCTATTTCTTTCGGCTAATTGGATTATTTTGTGTAATCTAGTTGCATGGTGACTCCACCCCCCTTATCACGACTAACGGTAGTCGAAACGCGACATCGGTGCTGTGTCACGCTTAGGCTTGTCCCTAAGTATCCGCACACTTTTGGATCGTCGAACTGACCCAAGTGCGGGGGCACGTTTCCGTGTCAACACACTTTTTGGCGACTCCGCTGGGGAAGGCTACGCCAACATGATGAGTACCTCTACATCGGCCACCAGTACATCTACATCAACTACTACGTCTACACCGTCGATGGACACAGTAGGAGGCGTAGACATCGACAACCGCAACATATTGTCACCTACACTTGAAGATATCCCCGCCGCAGACCGAGCAGAGATCGAGGCGAAGTTAAAGGCACTCCAAGACATGATGCTTGGGGGCTACATCAAGACACGCGCGGGCTTCGTCAAGCGCGACATCGTCACCCCCGACCTCGCTCAGGTCCAGGTAACACCGGTATCGCCTCGTTTATCTTCTTTAGAAATTGAGCAGAAAATAGCCGCATTAGTAGATCAAGCCGTTAGCGCTTCACTAGCCAACCGTTTAGATTCAGCAGTCAGCTCTCAGGTAGAGGCAACTCTTAGGAGGTTCGACTTTACTGAGGCCACACCCCCGGTTCCCATTGCCAGTGCACCACCGGCAAACCATATATACAGTAGGACTAATGACAACATAGGCACGATCATGTTTCCAGCCTCACCACTTTTGGCCGAGACCAATCGTTACCCCTACGGTCAAAGTAATACTGCATACCATCCATCGCCACCTCTGCCAATACCCACGCTACCCGCACCACACGCGCAGACGCCCGGACACGAGCACGTTGTACAAATAGCACGTAGGGAAGACGCCCATGGCCGACACGCCGATGTCCCGCCGCGTGTCGCGCCCCCACATGAGAGGCGCGCACAAGCAACATACCAAGATGATATAGAGGAGCGGGTCCGCGCACTATTTACGGAGTGTGCTGGCTTCATGCCCAAGGGACGAGTTAGGGTTTACCGCAAACCCTACCCTGACCACCTCGATACAGTACCCTACCCCCGTGGCTATAGGATCCCTGAATTCACTAAGTTCGATGGAGAGGGTAGCAAGACTACACTAGAGCACGTTAGTCAATTTTTGGCGCAATGTGGAGAGGTTAGCGGGATAGATGCCCTAAAGGTTAGACTATTTTCTCTCTCGCTATCCGGCACTGCTTTCACTTGGTTTTCGGCGCTCCCGCCGAACTCCATCCACATGGGTTGCTAACATTGTGCCTGTAGAGAAGAAAGGGAGCGGCAAGATACGGGTATGCATTGATTTCAGGGATCTGAACAGAGCCACTCAAAAGGATGAGTATCTAATGCCGATAGCTGACATGCTGATCAACGATGCTTCAGGACACAAGGTACTAAGTTTTCTTGATGGCAATGCCGGTTATAATCAAATCTTTATGGCCGAAGAGGACGTCTATAAGACCACCTTTCGATGCCCTAGTTTTGTCAGTATGTTTGAGTGGGTCGTCATGACTTTTGGTTTGAAGAATGCCGGTGCCACGTATCAGCGCGCTATGAACTTGATCTTTCATGACTTGTTAGGGGTCATGTTAGAAGTTTACATCGATGATGTCATGGTCAAATCGGACGCTATGGGAAACCATTTAGCCGATTTGAAGGTTGCTTTCGATAGGATGTGACAGTAAGGGTTGAAGATGAACCCACTCAAGTGTGCTTTTGGTGTGTCGGCGGGTAAGTTCTTAGGTTTCATGATTCATGAGAGAGGCATAGAAATTGATCCTAAGAGACTTGAAAAGATTAGAAACGTTGCAGCGCCAACATACAGGAAGGATGTGCAAAAGTTGCTAGGCAAGTTGAACTATTTGCGTCGCTTTATATCCAACTTGTCCGGCAAGATTGATGCCTTTGTCCCCATACTCCGGCTAAAAAACGAACCAAGTTCACTTGGGGGGCAAGCTAGCAAAGTGCTTTCGAAAAGATCAAGGAGTGCTTGTCATCACCGCCTGTGGTGAGAGCACCTAAAGCCGGGATTCCGTTTCGGTTATATGTCGCCACTGAAGATAGCGTGATTGGAGCCATGCTAACCCAGGAGGTGGAGGGGAAGGAGTACATCATCACATTCTTGAGCCGCCGCCTGTTGGACGCTGAAACCAGGTACGCGTTTGTGGAACGATTGTGTTTATCACTTTATTACGCGTGCACTAAGTTACGCCACTATCTTCTCCCCACTACATGTGTTATCGTTTGCCAAACCGATGTTATAAAACACATGTTACAAAAGCCGATTCTAAGTGGAAGAATCGGAAAATGGGCTTACGCGTTGATTGAGTACGATTTGGCCTACGAGCCCCTAAGAGCGATGAAAGGCCAAGTCGTAGCTAACTTTATAGTTGATCATCACATAGATGTTAGCTAGAGTGATACTATTGCTCTAATTGAGGTAGTACCATGGAAAATCTATTTTGATGGTTCGGCTTGCAAGAGTGGCCAAGGCAATGGATTGGTTCTCATATCACCTAGTGGGATGCGCTTTGAAGCCTCGGCCCGACTAGAGTTTTCTTCCACTAATAACCAAGCCGAATACGAAGCTTTGTTGTTAGGACTTGAATTAATAGAGTCTGTAGGCGCTAAACATGTTCACACATATGGTAATTCGTTATTGGTAGTACAACAAGTAGCTAAGAATGCTCAATGTTTTAATGGCTTGCTGAATAGTTACTTGGACAAATGTCTAGACATAGTTACTACTTTTGATGATTTCAAAATATCTCACGTGTCAAGAGAAGCCAATTCAGTCACCAATGATTTGGCTCAACAGGCATCTGGCTACCAAGTCAGGAGAGGGAAATTTTCTGTATTGGAGAAGCCGGTGTTCAGCCTTACTGTTGAAGCCAGTAAAGGTGGGCGGGCGCACACCTCGGGTCGAACCCCTCGGGTCGCCGAAGGCCCCCGCACGCCGAAGCCCCTGGATCGGAGTGCTCTGCCAATCAAAGGATCTAGCACACCGGAGCCCATAGTGCGAAGCCTCCCAGACGGAGAAGGTTTCCCGGAGTCCGAACCCTCCGAAGAGCTTCGGCCCAGCACACTCCGAATGGCCACCTCGGCCAGGCTTCGGCAGGAGCTTGAATGGCTCGGGGGGCACACAGAAGTCAGTAATTTAGAAGTCTTTTTAGAAGGCGGACCAGCGAAGCCCTCTAAAACCTGCAAGGGCGATTGGAGAGTCCCATTCGTCCATTATCTGAGAGACCCTAGCCAAAGGGTTGATCGGAAGGTTCGGCGACAAGCGTTCTAATTCGTGTTGTTGGACGACACGTTGTATCGCCGAACCATCGACAGGGTGCTATTGAAGTGTTTAGACCATGAGCAGTCCCAAGTGGCTACAGGAGAAGTCCATGAGGGGCTTTGCGGCATTCATCAGTCGGCCCAAAAGATGAGTTGGATGCTCAAAAGAGTAGGGTTTTATTGGCCGACTATGACTGAAGATTGTTTCAAGTACTACAGAGGGTGTGAGGCATGTCAAAAGTTTGGCAATATTGAGGTTGCTCCTGCCTCACTACTCAATCCTATTGTCAAGCCATGGCCGTTTCGAGGATGGGGTCTAGACTTCATCTGCTAAATCCACCCTCCTTCCTCAAAAGGGCATCGGTTCGTGTTGATGGCAACGGATTACTTCACTAATTGGACCGAGGCCGTACCTCTCAAAAACATGACTCACAATGAGGTACGTGATTTTATTTTTAAGCACATCATACATAGATTCGGCATTCCCAAACTCTTACTACGGATCAAGGTAGTTCATTTGTTTCTGGAGAAGTAAGGGACTTTGCCGAATATTATGGTATTAAGTTGATAAACTCTTCACCTTACTATGCTCCGGCCAATGGTCAGGCCGAGTCTAGTAATAAACTGTGATTAAGCTCATTAAGAAGAAAATTGAGGAGTTTCCTAAAAGGTGGCATGAGGTGCTTGCCGAGGCGCTATGGGCTTGTAGGATTGCAAAGCACGGTGCTACCAAGGTCAGTCCGTATGAGTTGGTATATGGACAAGAGGTCGTTATGCCTGTGGAGGTAGATCTTGGCTCCTTAAGAGTGTTAAAGCAAGACGGCTTATTGGTTGAAGAATATGAAACTCTTCTAAAAGATAATCTAGAGGAAGTGACCGATAAGAGACTAAGGGCTTTAGAAGCCATAGAAGTAGATAAGAAGAGAGTAGCTAAATCCTACAATAAGAAGGTTAAACCAAAATCGTTTCAAATAGGAGACTTGGTGTGGAAACGATTTTACCTTAGGAACGAAGAGTCCCAAATTTGGTAAATGGTCACCTAGTGGGAAGGTCCTTTTAAGATAGCCGAAATTGCTCCCGGCAACGCATACGTGTTGGAATCCCTACAGGGAGAGCGGTTTCGAAGAGCTTTGAATGGTAGGTACTTGAAAAGGTATTTCCCAAGTGTATGGAAACATCATAAAAGTGTCGAAAAGCTGATACAAATGGTATCGTCTTCAGCTCATTATGATTTTAGTTCACTAGTTCACTAAAAGGCAAGGGGGCATGTGTTGATAGCAAAAATGGCATTAATGGCTAGATTGTCAAAATATCAATTTTTGGTAATTTGGGCTGAAAATACACATGTCCAGGGTCTGTCCGAAGCCCTACAGGGCTGAAGTCCATTGAGCTATGGGCTCCGAAAGCTCTAGCCAGCCCATAGGCTTCGACCTAGAAGCCTTCGGAGGCCCATGCTGCCAAAGCTTCGGAAGCCTTCAGAGGCCCACGCTATCGAAGCTTCGGCCCGAGGAGCAAGCCTCGATGGGCCTGGCCGAAGCCCACGCTACCGAAGCTTCGGCCCGAGGAGCAAGCCTCGATGGGCCTGGCCGAAGCCCACTTCGACAGAGATAGAATTGGATACGTTTCTAGCTCATCTTTATCTCTATCTGGCCGGATTAGTAGCAGATTAGATCAGAGATTAAGCCCTATAAATAGAGAGGTGAGGCCAGCGTAGAGGCTCCCAACACAAATCAACACAGAGCCCTAGCTTTGATCGCATTTATTTACCTTTACTTTTCTGTACCTCTTCGCGGGTTTGCCTCGAAGCCCTCCGCCGGCCACTTCGGAACAATGGTAACCCTTGTTACTTCGCTTGTGAAGTATCCGTTAATCTACGTAATAAATTGCTATCGCCTTGTTACTTCGCCTGTGAAGTATCCCCCAATCTGCGTAACAAATTGCTACCTTCGCTACTAGTGCAACACTTAGCAGAATTCGGTCCTCAGGCCGAATTGGTACTTCGAACTCTCTTTGTTGCAGGTTCCCACATGCGGAGCTACTTCGTCGGAGGTGCCCGGAGCTGAGAGATCGGTTTCGGAGGTCATCAGGACACCTTTCGGTGAGAGTACAAGCTTCGACGATAGGCTTCACCAGCACACTTCGTCACAACAGGCTTCGCCATGACCACACTCCGCACCGGATGAAGTCACGCCAGTGCGTGGCCCTCGAGTCATTGTTTTGCACCTCGCTGTATCAGATGCTTAGCCCCAACCCCACCGTTCGGAGGTGATCATCGCGTCCAGATTTGTTCGGAGCTCACCTTCGATCAGATCACTCTGAACCCCACCGTTCGGAGGTGATCATCGCGTCCTGATCTGTTCGGAGCTCACCTTCGATCGGATCACTCCGAACGCCGAAGGCACTTCGCACCAGACGCCAAAGGTATACTTCGGTGACCCCTTCGCGCCAGACTTCGAACCAGACGGGCTCCGACTGGTTTGCTGATTTTGTTCTGCTTAATCTATTTCTTTCGGCTAATTGGATTATTTTGTGTAATCTGGTTGCCTGGCGACTCCACCCCCCTTATGACGACTAAGGCTAGTCGGAACGCGACGTCGGTGCTGCGTCACGCTTAGGCTTGTCCCTAAGTATCCGCACACTTTTGGATCGTCGAACTGACCCAAGTGCGGGGGCACTTTCTGTGTCAACAGATATCACCAGCACAAATGTATTGATATCACAAATCTTTTTGATAAATACTAAAACATTAAGGTAATCTCGCATTTTGTTACCACACTAAACAATAAAAATATATACAGTACACAATGAATAAACCTGCTGATGCCCGTCATTGACTAAATGATTGATCTTTATTAAGAAACTATCAGGAACATAGGTTGGTACATGTAGATTACTTGGGGGATGCCGACCATATCCCTAATTCACAAATTCCGTGAGAAAATTTCTCACAAATGATTTTATTAGTAAGCCTCAACAAACTTGTGAAAATAAATAAAAGAACAAAATTTTCAATACATCCTGATACACATATCAAACATATTGTGGGACGAGGACCTTACGAGGAGGATGCAACAGAGGTGCGAAGGTGCAGAGGTGAGGAGGATTTGAAGCTATTTAATTAAGCACAAGATATTTAATGGAAAAACTGTAACACCCCTAATTTTAAAAGGTAAAAATAAATCCAGAAATATAAAAAATTCCCAGAAAATGATTTATTTTGATTTTCTATAAAACTGAAAATGTCAAAATAAATAAAAATCTAGAGAAATAATCATAATCTTGATCTGAGAAAATTACATTATGTTCTTAAGACCAAGTTATATTTTTTAGAATTTTTACAAATTTTTAGAACCTTTGCAAGTAGCTCATAATTTTTAAACTATTTTTCTATAATTATTTTTATTCAGAAATGAATTCTAAACGGTAGTGGGCCGTGTTGACACAAGAACGTGCCCCTGCACTTAGGTTAGTTCGACGATCCAAAAGCGCGCGGATACTTAGGGACATTCCTAAGCATGACGCAACACCAACGTCGCGTTCCGACTTCCCTTAGTCGTGATAAGGGGAGTGGAGTCGCCAGGCAATCAGATCACACAAATAATCCAATTAGCCGAAAGAAATATATTAAACAGAATAAAATCAGCAAACCAGTCGGAGCCTGTCTGCTTCGAAGTCTGGTGCGAAGGGGTCGCCGAAGTATACCTTCGGCATCTGGTGCGAAGTGTCTCGCCGAAGGGTGCCTTCGGCGTTCGGACTGGTCCGGTCGAAGATGAAATCCGAACGGTTCCGGACGTGAAAATCACCTCCGAACGGCAGGGTTCGGCACGAAGTCTCTGATACAGCGAAGTGCAAAATAATAGCCCAAACGCCATGCGCGAGTGACTTCGTCCAGAGCGAGGTACGAGCATGGCGAAGCCTGTTGTGACGAAGTGTGCTGGTGAAGCCTATCGTCGAAGCTTGTACTCTCACCGAAAGGTGTCCTGATGACCTCCGAAACCGATCTCTCAGCTCCGGGCACCTCCGACGAAGTAGCTCCGCATGTGGGAACCTGCAACAAAGAGAGTTCGAAGTACCAATTCGGCCTGAGGACCGAATTCTGCTAAGTGTTGCACTAGTAGCGAAGGTAGCAATTTGTTACGCAGATTGGGGGATACTTCACAGGCGAAGTAACAAGGCGATAGCAATTTATTACGTAGATTAACGGATACTTCACAAGCGAAGTAACAAGGGTTACCATTGTTCCGAAGTGGCCGGCGGAGGGCTTCGAGGCAAACCCGCGAAGAGGTACAGAAAAGTAAAGGTAAATAAATGCGATCAAAGCTAGGGCTCTGTGTTGATTTGTGTTGGGGAGCCTCTACGCTGGCCTCACCTCTCTATTTATAGGGCTTAATCTCTGATCTAATCTGCTATTAATCCGGCCAGATGGAGATAAAAACTTAGCCAGAATTGTATACAACTCTATATCTACCGAAGTGGGCTTCGGCTAGGCCCGTCAAGGCCTGCTCCTCGGGCCGAAGCTTCGGTGGCATGGGCCTCCAAAGGCTTCCTGACCGAAGGCCGTGTGCTGGCCAGATGTTTTCGGAGGCCCCAGCCCAATGGAACTTCTATCCTTTAGGTCTTCGGCCTGACCCCGGACATGTCTACTTTTGGCCCAAATTACCAAAATTGATATTTTGACAATTTCGGCTATTAATGCCATTTTTGCTATCAACACATGCCCCCTGCCTTTTAGTGAACTGAGTGAACTAAAATCACAATGTGCTGAAGACGATATTGTCCATATCGGCTTTTCGACACCCTTTATGTTGTTTGCCACACACTTGGGAAATACCTTTTTCAAGTACCAACCATTCAAAGCTCTTCGAAACCACTCTCCCTGCAGAGATTCCAACACGTATGTGTTGCCGAGAGCGATTTCGGCTATCTTAAAAGGACCTTCCCAACTAGGTGACCATTTACCAAATTTGGGACTCTTCGTGCCTAAGGGTAAAATCATCTTCCACACCAAATCTCCTACTTGAAACAATTTTGGTCTAACCTTCTTATTGTAGGCTTTAGCTACTCTCTTCTTGTCTACTTCTATGGCTTCTAAAGCCCTTAGTCTCTTATTGGTCACTTCCTCTAGGTTATCCTTCAGAAGAGTTTCATACTCGCTGACCGATAAGCCATCTTGCTGACCTCTACAGGCAGAACGGCTTCTTGTCCATATACCAATTCATATGGACTTTCATACCGAAGGGGCTTAGGTGCACTGATGCTAAGGGGCCCGAAGGTATCCCGAAAGGGCCTTCGGCCAATCGGCCGGTCGGACCGAGGGTTTAACCTTGGTCTGGCCAAAGGGTCTTTGGAAGTCCCAAAGCCAATGCGAAGATGAGCCCCAGCGTGAAATTACCTTCGGCGCGAGGGGTTTTTGGGGCCTCCTGCGAGGTCCGGTCAGACCGTCCTCGTGCGGCCGGTCAAATCGCAGCATGCCGGCACGTCAGGTAATGGAATGACACGGGCCGGTCAAACCGAAGGGTGACCACCCGTCGGACCGACTGCTCTTAGAAAGTGGCCTCCGGGCTCCAACGACTGTCTTCCCATGGATGAATCACGACGAAACTCCTCGGAGGAGATGGGAGTAATGAAGTACTATAAAAAATACTAAGGGATTAAAGTAATTCGGCTAGGATACCGAATTACCAATAGAAAGCAATAAAACTGATAGAAATCAGTTACGTGGATGAAACAGACAATTCACGAGCGCAAACGAGCAAAGATGTACGTGCTAGGCTAAAACTAGGGAAAAGAAAGTATATGTGATTCAAGGTAGATAATACATTGGATCTATTAGGGTTTTTTGGGGGGCTCCTTCAATCGACCATGCCTCTATTTATAGAGGTGGGTCATGAGTTTGTGGGGTCTAATCTGAGTTAGACACGGGTTCCGAGTCGTCCAAAATTAATTAGGGATAAAATACCCCAAAATCAGTCATTTGGAGTGGGACTCGGGTTGGGCCAGTCTGACCGAGCCCACATGGCCGGTTTGAGAGGGCCTACATGGCTGGTCAGACCGGGCCTACATGGTCGGTTGGACCGGCCTATGCCAGGTCTCGGCATATTTTCGGTAAAACTACCAAAAAGTGATATTTTGATAATCTTGACCATTAATGCCATTTTTTGCTATCAACACATTCCCCCTGCGTTTTGGCCAACTTTAGTAGGCCAAAAGCATAACGAGCTAAGGGTGTTATGCATTATATTGGCCTTTCGACACTTCAAGCGTTTTGCCACACACTTAAGAAGTACTTTTTCAAATACCTACCATTTAAAGCCCTATGAAATCTCTCTCCTTGAAGCGAGCAAATATGCATTACCTGGAGTGATTTCAATAATTCTAAAAGGACCTTCCCAACTAGGTGACCATTTGCCAAATTTTGGGCTCTTAGTGCCTACAGGCAAAATCGTCTTTCAAACCAAGTCACCAACTTGAAACGATTTTACTCTTACCTTCTTATTATAAGCTCTAGCCACTCTTCTTTTGTCTCTTTCTATTTCTTCTAGAGCTCTTAACCTCTTATCGGTCACCTCTTCTAAATTATGCTTCAAAAGAGTTTCATACTCAATGACGGATAAGCCATCTTGCTTAAGTAATCTTAAAGAGCCAAGATTCACCTCCACGGGTAAAACGACCTCTTGTCCATACACCAACTCATATGGACTTACCTTGGTGGCACCATGCTTTGCAACTCTACATGCCCATAATGCTTTAGAAAGCATTCCATGCCACCTTTTAGGAAACTCTTCAATCTTTTTCTTAATGAGCTTAATCATAGTTTTATTACTAGACTCGGCCTGACCATTGGCCTGAGCATAGTATGGTGAAGAGTTTACCAACTTTATACCATAAGATTCAGCAAAATCACATACTTCCTTAGAAACAAATGAAGCACCCTGATCTGTAGTAACACTTTGAGGAATATCGAATTTGTGTATAATGTGCTTCAAGATGAAATCAATTACCTCATTTTGCGTCATTTTCTTGAGAGGCACCGCCTCGGTCCACTTGGTGAAGTAATTTGTTGCCATCAACATGAACTGATGCCCTTTTGAAGAGGAAGGATAAATTTGGCCCATGAAGTCCAAGTCCCAACCTCGGAACGACCATGGTTTGATAATGGGGTTAACTAAAGATGTAGGAGCCAACTGAATATTACAAAACCTTTTACAAGCTTCACATCCCCTATAATACTTAAAACAATCCTCAGTCATGGTGGGCCAATATAAACCCGCTTTTTTAAGCATCCAACTCATTTTCTGGGCCGACTGATGAGTACCACAAAGACCTTCATGTACTTTACCCACAGCAACTCTAGATTGATTGGCATTCAAACATCTCAAAAGTACTCCGTCAACAGTTTGGCGATACAACTCATTGTCGAGTAGCACAAATTTAAACCCTTGCCACCAAACTTTCCGATCGACCCGCTTGCTAGGATCTCTCAAATATTGAATAATTAGATTCCTCCAATCGTCCCCATGACTTCTGAAGTACTAGCCAAATCATCGTTTGAATTAGCGTTTAAATTACAAACCTTGGCTTGCCTCCGTGTCTTAAACATTCCTGATGCAAGTCGGTCAGACCGGCCATAGGGGGCCGGTCAGACCGACTGTTTTCCGTTAGCTGGCACTGGGTGGTCAAACCGGCCTAGTAGGGCCAGTCAGACTGACCAGACACCTGCGGTCGGACCGGCCATATTAGGCCGGTCAGACCGAAATGCTCTGACTCGCATGGTAAATTAAAGTCAAGCATCAGTTTTTCTTGTGCGGAAAATCTACCTTTTTAATTTGGTAAACGGACGCTTGTTGAGCCAAGTCATTTGCTATTGAATTGGCTTCTCTAGACACATGTGAAATCTCAAAATCATCAAGAGTAGAAATTATGTCTAAACATTTATCCAACTAGCTATTTAGCAAACCATTAAAACATTGGGCAAGTCTAGATACTTGTTGGGCTACTAATAGCGAATCGCCATATGCATGAACATATTTAATACCCATAGAGCTTAGCAATTCAATTCCTAACAAAAAAGCTTCATATTCCGCTTGATTATTAGTACAAGGAAATTCTAATCTGGCCGAGGTTTCAAAACTCATACCATTAGGTGATATGAGCATAACTCCAACACCTTTGCCATTTTTGCAAGCCGAACCATCAAAGTAAAGTTTCCATGGTACTACCTTAATTAAAGCAGTGGCACTACTACAATTGACGTCTACATGGTGATCAACTATAAAATTAGCGATGACTTGGCCTTTCATAGCTTTTAGGGGTTCATAAGCCAAATCATACTCAATCAAAGCATAAGCCCACTTTCTGATTCTCCCACTTAGAATCAGATTTTGCAGCATGTACATTATGACATCGGTTTGACAAGTAACAATACATTTGCCAGATAGAAGATAGTGCCGAAGTTTGGTGCATGCATAATAAAGCGACAAACATAAACGTTCTATAAACGCGTACCTCGTCTCGCCATCCAATAGTCGGTGACTCAAGAAAGTGATGATGTACTCTTTCCCCTCCACTTCCTAAGTTAGCACAGCTCCTATCACGCTATCTTTTGTAGCAACATATAGCCAAAACAGAATCCTAGATTTTGGTGCTCTAACCACAGGCAAGTGATGACAAGCACTCTTTAATCTTCTCAAAAGCGTGTTGCTGACTTGCCCCCAAGTGAACTCGGCTTCATTCTTGAGCCGAAGTATGAGGACAAAGGCACCAATCGGCCGACGCAAAACCTTGACCTAACTTCTCTGCTTCGCTAAAATCTTCAATGGCTTCAGCAATACCATCTTTAGAAGACTAATACTGCACCACACGAAACTTTAGCCAATCAAGATTACTCTTATCCAACATGACTACTAATTTAGAGATAGTCGTGCTACACTAGCCGGCTTTACAAACACGGGAACAAAACGTCCCTTGGATACGCTAACAAAGTCATAATCCAAGAGATCTCTACATGACAGACACTCTACCTTATCATGGATGGTGTTAATAGACACATCGGCCAAAGCAACTTGGGCCGAAGTATCAGTTGGTACAACCGCCACATCATCGCCGTCCCACTGAATCAAGCATTGGTGCAAAGTAGAAAGAATACATCAATTTGCGTGAATCCAGTCACGCCCAAGTAGCACACTATATTTACCTTGCACATCGACGATGAAGAACACCATCGGTAGCGTCTTGTTGCCCACCGTCAGCTCCAAAGAAAGTACGCCCTTGGCCTCGGAGCTCTTGCCGTTGAAGCCGTTGAGCGTCAGGTTAGTCCTCATCAAGTCATCTTCATTCTTGTTGAGCTTCTTCAATAGAGAGTACGGCATAAGGTTGACGGTGGCACATCCATCTAAAAGCATCCTCGAGATCGACTTTCCGTCGATGTGCCCCTTGACATAGAGAGGCTTCAAGTGACGAGACGTATCCTCAGGCTTCTCGAAAATAGCCTCCTATGGGCTGAGGTTCAACTGAGCAACCTCGGCCTTGTCTTGTGGAAGAGCGAATTCAGTGAGCAGCATGATGACGTTTATGTCCATTGTTTGAGGAGGGGGCCCCGGGCGTGTAGTCGTCGTCCATCAAATCGTCCTCATCGTCGCTCGGAGTAGGTGCCGGGTTGTTTACGGCAACCGACTTTGGCTTCCATACCTGTCTCGCTACTGGTCGGGGACGGATCTCTTCGAACACGGTGTCTCACTCATCCTCGGCCTTCTTCTCACGCATCTCTTGGGATCGAAGGCATTGTAGTCACCTCTTCTGGGACTTGGTCATACCTGGCGGTGCCCACGACGGATGTGGCTTAGTGCCGGGCGCTACAACTTTTCTCCTAGAGTTTTTGGCCGAACGGGAATTATCTGAATTGGCCTCGGCAGTTTTGCGCTTGGCGGGTTTTCATTCCAGCTTCCTATCGGTCGGACAGGCCTTACTGGGCCGGTCTGACTGGGCTTTGTCGGTTGGACCGGCCATGGCGGGCTGGTCTGACTAGCTAGTATCGGACTCCTATGAAGGGTCGATCGGATCGGCCACAGTAGGTTGGTCAGACCGAAGTGGCAAGGGCGGTCTGACCGGCCCTAGGGCTGCGGTAAGACCGGTCTTCTCCTCGGGTGGCTTTGGCGGTTCGCCTTCACCTTGCTCCTCGGAGGTCCCCTTAGGGATTGGGACGTCCTAGGACCCCACCTTGATGATGATAGCTTCAGAGTGTGCCTCCGGACGTCATCGTGGTGTGATAGATAGTCTGGAGAACACGTCGCCGCTTGGAGCGCCCATCTAATCCTGCATGTTATAAAATCCGGGTGGCATAAATGGAGCAATATAATATGGCGCAGGATACCCGGGAGGCGGAAAGTAGCAAGGTGGCCACTGTGCCATCGGCAGATGGTATGGTGGCGGAGGGAAAGGTGGCTCTAATGGCAATGGCCATCGTGGGACGAACCCACTCTTCCGAGGAGGACCCAGCCTCGTTGTGGGTCATGGCCGAGTGCTCGCCTTCTCGGCCCTCTTCTGGTGCTTCTGGAGCAGCAAGTCATATATCACCTTCGGCTTCTTGTGATTCACAACCGAAGACGATGTGTTGGTGTTCACCTTCCACACTCCTACCTCGGGGTTCTTTGGCATGAGCGTGCGTGGGTGCGGTTCCCCAATCATGACCTCTTTCCCTTTAGTGGGATCGGCCTGCTCGGGCCGAATCAGCACCTTCTTCCCGTCGAGGTCAATAGTGTTCACAGGGTAAGGGTCCTGGCTGAGCTTCATCTTGGGACTCGTATCCAATTTCAATTGTCCTTCTTCTATGGCCGATTGAACCTATCGACGAAAAACATTGCAATCGTTAATAGAATAGGAATGAGAATCATGCCACTTACAATAAGCCCGTTTCTTCAAGTCATCGGCCGTTGGAATGATGTGACCCTTCGGTAACTTGATGAGTTTGTTCTTCAACAAAAAATCAAATATCTTATCGCACTTGGTCACATCATAAGAATGCTTCACCTCGCTAGGCCGACTCTTAGTCGGAGACGGCCGTAACTCAGTGCAAGTGATGGGCTTGGCCTTGCTAGACCAAGTCCACTCTACGGTGTACATATCGGTCGAGTCATCCTCGCTCTCCAGTGATTCCTCATCGGAGTGTTCCATGACATGCACCTCGGCCTTAGGCTTGTTAAATGTCTTGGTGAATTTCCTACTTTTGGCTCGGAGTGAAGACCGTTAAAAGCTAGGTCAACCAAGTGTCTATTAGAAATGTTTAAGGTAAAACATTGGTTTCTAGTGTACCTAAAACACTTAACGTACTCGAATACACTCTCGTTAGTCCTCTGTCTAACCGATGTCAAGTGTGAAAGTCTAAGCTAGGTCTCCCCAGTATAGAAATAGTCATGGAACTTCTACTCCAATTGGGCCTATGTCTAGATGGAGTTCGGCGGTAGTGCCGAAAACCACGTGAAAGTGTGCCGGAAATAGATAGAGAAAATAACCTAAGCTTCAAAGCATCTGACCCACTAGCTTCACCACACTGTGCTAAGAACTGACCTATGTTTTCTAGGGTGGTCTTATTACCCGCTGTAGGACTGAAAGTAGCCACCAGAGGGGGGTGAATGGGCGCCTAAAAATTCTTGCGAATCAATGGCCTACTCCCAATACCCAACGCACCTCAAAAATATCCAGCGGAAAATTAACTGAACTAAACTCAAGAAAATAATCTAGCCTAAAAACAACCGGTGTCCTAATCGAAAAGACACCAACACATTGTTGAAAGGCTGACTAACAGATTAATTAATTCACAGGCATTCAATCAGACCAAAACACATGTAGATGATAAACAATGATAGTCCAACAGATATACAAACAACACACAGATTAAAAGAACAAATTCAATATCATCTATTCATTCAAAACAACAGATGAGTTTCATCAAAATAGTGAGATACATCCATGAAAACACTTATTAGCAGTACACCATCACAGAACATCAGATATTGCGGGAGATACCAAAATAGAACTAAATTGCATGCAAAATGAGAGAACAGAAGTTATTGTGCAATGTCGATTTGGTTTCTCCGCCTGAACTCGTGCCGCACGCGTGATCCTCGGTTTGCGTGCGCCCTGGTTTCGTCGCACCCACTGCTGTGCACTTGCCATTCATGCCGCTGAACACTACTGCTTGCTACGCTGCAATCAACAGCCACAAGGAATCCGCAGAAGATCCCAGCGCCTAGGATTCGTCGCGCCCTCTACAGTGCATCAAACGCTGGCTGTTGACGCTTCTGCTCTCCGCATCGAAGCCCACACCTATGCCCTGACGCGCGACACTAGATCTTGGCGGCATAGGCAGCTGCTGCTGCTCGGCCTGGATGCTCGGCTCCACGTGCGTCACGGCCTTGCGTGCTGCAACCTGAACAAACGCGCCTTGGACCCTCCGCTAGAAACGGCGAAGAAGCTCAAACAGACGGCGGCGGCGATTTCTCAGAGGAAGAACACAGCGAAGGAAAACGAAAGAGAAAATGACCCAATTTTTGAGATTAGTAAAGTGATTTCTGAAAGAGTAACCCTAACCCTAGGATATTGGGGCCTTTTTATAGGCATCCCAATAAATAGTAAAATGCAAAAATACCCCTAGGGTTTTTACAGACGCTGAATAAAAAATGGAAAAGACCGAAATGCCCTTAGGATTTTTTTACAAACTCGACTGACAGACTATGGGCCTAAAGGCAAAATAGTAAAAACCTAAATAAAGATAACTTGTCCTGATGCGGAGCTTTCGTAGCAGCTACGACTTCACCTCAGAATGGTCAAATCTGAGATCAGCGGTCAGTTTTGCGCCGAAACTGATAAAGCGTCCACCGTCTTCGCACCGGGTACCCGGATTGGGCCGACCCTATTCCGCAGCTCCCTCAGCCCGGCAATCGCTCGCCGCCCGTGTACCTGAGTCAATCTTAGTCAACAGCCCAGTGGATCCTCTGCTGCTCCTAGCCTATGTACCCAGATTGGGCCAGCCCGACTTCGCGGCCCCTCTGCCCAACAGTCGCTCGTTGCCCGTGTACCTGAGTCACATGCGGCCCAGACACAGCAGGTCTTCTCTTCTCTTCGTGCCCTCTTTGACTTCCATTGACAATCACTCATCACATCTGGAGCCATGAGGCCCATGCTCTTCAACATGGCTCCTCAATGTCCCCCTTGATGAGTGCATTGTCAACACTTCTCTTTATCAGCTCTCCAGTACCTGCAAGCACATGTGGAAACAAAAAAGAAAACACAAGAAAACAGAAAAGAAGAAAATAAAAGTTTAACCCTAATGACCAAAAGCCGATCAAAAGCAAGAAAGCGGTCATTCTAGTTAACCAAAAATAAAGACTCAAAACAAGTGCAATCTCGAAATTATCAACAAGGATATCCAAAGAGTAAAGGCAAAAGAGACTAAAACTCCCCCTGAAACAAATCCCAGAGAAAGCCAAAACTCCCCCTAAACTCTTCTAAAAGATCGAGTAACCCAAAATTTCTCCCCCTTGTTGACAATTGGACTCATCAAGCGAGACTAAAATGCACTCTAAAGAGTCACAGACTCGAACTCCCCCTGAAATGCAGCTCCCCCTCATAATATGCAATGAATGCAACTAGGGTGCAGGTGGAGTGAAGAAAGCATGCTTCTCAGATATGATTGACTGCAATTACAACATCTAGCAGGTATAGCAAAAGACATATTGTCTAAGACACATGGCATGATCAGTGCAACAGATGATATCTAAAGAAAGTCATTAGCACGGATTTCAATTTTTGCAAACAAAAGCATCACCACATTTCCTAGTCGACAAGCAAGGTAAAGCATGAGATGCAAAAGCTAACTGATATCTACCAAGATAAGCATTGTCCAGAACAAAGTGCTTCAGCAAACTTGTTATCTTTTTAATTTCCAGGCTTTTTCTTTTCCTTTTTCATTTTTGCCAGGGGTTATTTGCATGTCAAACCTTATGCTAACCGACCAAGTCAAGCATAGGCCAGAACTGGACCATCAGAAGCTTAAGACATTGGTCTTGGCATACATTACACTGTCCTAGTTCATACCTAAGTGCTATGGATGGTAAGTAGTCCAGAATAATGCAATGCGACAAAAGCAAACCCACCTGGATCTTTCAAATTATGCATAAAAAGGCATGGATTTTTCATTTTTTTCTGATTGTTATCATTTTATAGCATATTTACATGTTAAAGCATAAAGATGTTCAAGTTGCATATCTGCATCTAAGTGAGGAACTAGCTACCAGGCATGTAAAAGATAGCAAAAGCACTCAGCCTACACATGCTAGTAACCAGAAGCAATGGTGATCATTTTTCAATTTTAAAGCATCAAAGCCATGCATATGACAGATATCAGACATATCATGTGAACTAAAGCAAAGCATGATCATCGACAAGTAATCAAAAGCATGTAACAGCTAGAACAAGTAAGGCAGATCAATCATATAACAGAAGCAGGCTCAAAGTGTGATATGTGAATATGCATGATATGAACACACACAAAAAAAGACTCAAGAAAAGAGTAAAGAAGAAAGAAAACTGACTCAAAATACCCTAAAAAGGATACACAGCTCCCAAATCCTCTCGCAAACGCTCAAAAGTAGATTGGTCTAGGGGTTTGGTGAAAATGTCAGCCAACTGATGATGGATATCAACATGAACAAGGTCAATGACACCTTTCTCATATTGATCCCTCAGAAAGTGAAAGCGCACATCATTGTGTTTGGTTTTTGAATGAATACATGGGTTTGTCCCTACACTAATCACGCTAGTGCTATCACAGAACAAAGGAACTCTGGCAAGGAAAAACAACCCAAAATCTCGCAACGTGGAAATCATCCAAACCAGTTGTGAGCAGCAACTAGCAGCAGCTACATACTCAGCCTTAGTGGTAGAAAGCGCAACTCTAGACTGCTTTTGAGAATACCAAGAGACAAGAGAAGAACAAAGAAACTGGCAAGTACCGGAAGTCGACTTGCGATCCAATCGGCACCCACCAAAGTCAGCGTCCGAAAAGCCAGAAAAATCAAGAGACGATGATGCTAAATAGTAAAGACCAAGATCGGGTGCATAGATAAGATACCTGAAAATGCGCTTGACAGCCTGCCGATGAGACACGCGCGGTGAAGACTGGAAGCGCGCACACAGTCCCACGGCAAACTGAATGTCTGGCCTCGTCGCCGCCAAGAACAACAGTGAACCGATCATCCCTCGATACTCTCTCATTGACCTTGACGTCACTCTCGTCCTTGTCCAGGCCCCAGATGTACCCATTGGGGTCATCTGAGGCTTCAGCTCTCCACCAAACTCAAATTTCTTCAACATGCCCCTCATGTACTTACTCTGGTGGATGAAGATGTCGTCCTTGGTCTGCTTGATTTGGAGCCCTAGGAAATACTTGAGCTAACCCATGAGGCTCATCTCAAACTCGCTGTGCATCTCCTCAAAAAACTTGGACACAAGCATATCAGTAGAACCACCAAAAATAATATCGTCCACGTAAATCTGAGCAATCAAGAAGTCTGAGGCATCTCTGAGCAAGAAAAGAGTTTTGTCCACAGAACCCATCACAAAGCCCTTCCCCAACAAAATCTACTTTAACCGGTCATACCAAGCCCTGGGGGCTTGCTTTAGACTGTATAAAGCTTTCTGCAGCTTAAAAACATGTCGAGGAAACTTAGGGTTCTCAAAACCAGGGGCTGCCCAACATAGACCTCCTCCTCTATGTACCCGTTCAAAAAAGCACTCTTGACATCCATTTGAAAAAGCTTAAAACCCTTAGAAGCGACAAAAGCCAAAAGAATGCGAATGGACTCAAGACGGGCAACAGGAGCAAAGGTCTCCCCAAAGTCAATACCCTCCTTCTGGCAAAAACCCTAGGCAACTAGTCGAGCTTTGTTGCACACCACAACCCCATCTTCACCTTGCTTGTTCTTGAACACCCACTTGGTGCCTACGGGGTTGCATCCGGGTGGCAGCTCAACCAGTGTCCAAACCTGATTGCGGACAAAATTCTCAAGCTCTTCTTGCATAGCGTTTATACAGTTTGAATCAGAAAGAGCATGAGAAACGTCTCTGGACTCAAAAGAGGCAACAAACGCAGACTCAGCAAACACAGCAAGTGAGTCAATAGAAGAGTGCAAAGTTCTCTCAGTAAGATCACCAATGATGAGCTCTAAGGGGTGATCACGATGAACTGCTCGAGATCCAAGATGATCTGAAGTCACCTCACCGGAGTCAGCAGCTGGCACCTCTGGACTCGACTGAGGGGGCTCGATCGATGTGGAAGAAGTGATCAGAGGTCCGCCCTCGTCCTTAGTCGAAGTCTTAGAAGGTGTGGGGTCTGCAGGCTGTGCAGAAGGCCCACCCTCATCAATAGCTAGAACGTCATCATCTTCCTCGAAGATGGACTCTACAAGCTCATCATCTCTAGAAAGCTCAAAAGAAGGAGTCAAAGAAGGCAAGGACTCATCAAAAGAAACCTTGCAAGTCTCGACAAGCTGCTAGGAGTCGAGGTTCCAAACACAGAAGCCTCGAGAATGCAAAGCATAACCAAGAAGGACTCCATCCCAGCAACAAGACTCAAACTTGTCCAAATGCCCTCCCTTCTTGAGCACAAAGCACTTGCAGCCAAACGCTCGCAAGTGACTCACCTTGGGCTGTCTGCCAAACTGCAATTCATATGAAGTCTTACCTAAGTAATCTCTAAGAAAAATGCGGTTGGCTAGATAGCAAGTTGTGTTCATGGCTTCAGCCCAAAAGCGCCTAGGAGTCCTATGCTCATCGAGCATCGTCCTGGCCATCTCGACTAGCGTGCGGTTCTTTCGTTCCACAACGTCGTTCTGTGGGGAGTGTAAGGAGCAGAGAACTGATGATCAAGACCCTGGTCACTGCAAAAACTGATGAACTGAGAGTTCTTGAACTCAGAGCCATTATCAAAGCGAATTGCTCGCATCCGACCATTGTTCTCGTTCTTCAGCCTCAAAATCAGGTCATGAACAAACTGAAAAGTCTCATCCTTAGACTCCAAGAAGAAAAACCACGAGAATCGAGAAAAGTCATCAACTATTGCAAGCGTGTACCACTTCCCACTGACTGAGCGTACCCGAGCTGGACCAACAGTGTCCATGTGTAACAGCTCTCCCGGGTAAGAAGTCATCACCTAAGTCATAGGTGCGTGAGAAGCGGCAACCATTTTCCCGTGATGACAGGGATGGCAAACTAGATCCTTCTCCATCTTAAACTTGGGCAATCCTCAAATGAGGTCCATAGAGCTCAATCTGACTAGCAGATCAAAGCTCAAATGGCCTAGCCTCCTATGCCTCTTCCAGAGCTCAGAAGAGGATCCAGCAATCAAACAGCGAGAAGGGCCAAAAGAACTAGAGAAATAAATCCGAAAAACCTTATCGAAGGGTAAGATCTGCCAAACCAAAGATCCTCTAAAATTGACCACAGTAGACATGCCCTTCTTAAAATGAACCTCCAAACCATCCTCAAGAAGTTGCGAAACAGAAATCAAATTGAAATTCAAGTTTCCAACCAAAGCAACATTCTTCAAAGAGAAATGGTCAGAGATGCAAATTGAGCCAATGCCATGTACCTTCCCTTAACCACTGTTCCCGAAGGTGATGTATTCCTTGGAGCTCGGGGGAGAGAGACTGGAGAACCATCTGCGATGTCCCGTCATGTGGCGAGAACATCCTGAATCCATGATCCATACGTCCTCCAGTCCTCAATCCTGCATGATCAGTGGTCGTAAGTGGGAGCAAATGGTCCAGCACCAGGTTTAGCAAAAGAGATAAACCAGTGTCGAGACATCTGCTCAAAAGAAGGAAAGCAGAAAGCATTATAAGAGTCTGGACCAAAGCGCGGCTCAAAGCACGGTCCACGGTTCTACCTAAAGTCTCGGCCATGATGTCCAAAACCGTATCCAGAATGGCCTGGAGCTCTGCCAAAACGAACACCACCCTCCGGAGCACGGGCATGAAAGTTGTCTCCTCAACCACCACCTACATGACACGGCCCGGCCTCTAGCCTCACCCCGCGTCGAGGGACTCTCAGTTTACCACCCTACTGGTAGAACTGCTCCTGCCCACCATGATCTCTCTCTACTCTCTCAACTCGCTTCCTCCTAAAGCAAAACTCCTCAAGATGCTCGTCTCTCTAACAGTACTTACAGTGGTAGGTGGGCTTCTTGGGATGTGGTTGAGGCTTGGGGTTCTTGGGCTTGGTGGTGTTGGGTGTAGACTCTTTGGTGTGAGAGGGTCTAGGTAGAGAGTCTAGAGAAGTGTGGAGATGTTTGGGCTTTGGGATACAAATGGGCTTCTTCGGTGGAGCTTTAGGCTGTTCTTGAAACACTCCATCCTTGGGCTGACTAGCCTAGAAAGACTCAGTGGAGTGAGTCTTGGGATATCTCTGTTCAGGAGTCATCTTACTCCACTCCACTGCTCGGCTAATGACACTCTCAAAATCAGCCTTGGTATAGGTGTAGCCTACCCCAAACCCATCTTGCCTCTTAAACTGTTGGATCATCATGCTGAGCTATGTCTCTCTGGCACTCACCCAACTCAGGATCTGATGGAGGTAAAAGTTCTCATTCACTACAAGAAACTGATAAACTTCCGTCGGCCTAATTAACTTCCGTCGGCTTTTGGGCAAGCCGACGGAAGTTAATTAACTTCCGTCGGCCTCCACGAGCCGACGGAAGTTAAATTAACTTCCGTCGGCTTCTGACAGTGGCCGACGGAAGTTAGCGGGGAATTTTCCGCGGCCGCTCGGATCCCCCTAACTTCCGTCGGCCAGCATTGAAGCCGACGGAAGTTAGCTAACTTCCGTCGGCTTCAATGCTGGCCGACGGAAGTTAGGGGGATTTATTCCCCAACCGCGCGCGTACAGGGAGCCCTAGCTCCCTGTACGCGCGCACTGTAGCAATCCCCGCCGCCGCCTCCTCCCGCGCCCAGCCTGCGCCGCCGCCGCCGGCCGCCCGCCGCCGCCGGCCGCACACCGCCGCCGGCCGCCCACCGCAGCCGCCCGCCTGCCCGCCCGCCGCCGCCCGCCCGCCCGCCGCACACCGCCCGCCCGCCGCCGCCCGCCCGCACGCCGCACACCGCCCGCCGGCTGCCGCCGCCGCCGCCCGCCCGCCCGCCCGCCGCCCAAGCGCCGCCGCCCGCCACCGCAGACCGCCGCCCGCCGCCGTAGGCCGCCGCCCGCCCCTACCGCCCGGCCGCCCCCGCCACCGCCGGCCCCCGCCTTCGTCGTCGGCCCACGTCCGCCGTAGGCCGCCGCCTGCCCCTACCGCCCGGCCGCCCCCGCCACCGCCGGCCCCCGCCTTCGTCGTCGGCCCACGTCCGCCGGTCCGCCGCTGTGATCCCGGACCGCCCACGTGCCGCCGCCCGGCCCCCGCCACCGCCCGCCCCCGCCGCCGTCGGAAGCCGCCCACCGCCGCGGGCCGCCCTCGCCGGTGCACGTCACAAGAATTTTTCAAGTAAGATTTCCCCTCAAATTTTATGAAGTCAGTTGTGATACTGAATCTGGTTTGATATCAATTAGTTTTGTTGTTCATGTTATGAATTGTTGCTCATGGAAGTGGTTCAAATTAGAACAGGTTTAGCACTGTTTTATCAGAAATCATGTTCTACAATCAGATTTGATTGTTTGATGAAATCTTGTTGTAGTCTAGATGTATGCAATATGAATTGCGTCGCCGGTGGGCTCTGCTTCCCCTTGCGTCGCCGGCCGCCCGGCCGCCTCTACTTCCCCTCCGTTGTCCGGAGGCGGAGGCGGGGGGTGGCCAGGGTGTGTGTATGTTGCGAGCCTCTTGACTGAATGAATGTTTTGCATATAGAATGGCTGAGGACGACCGACGGTGGATGTATAGTGGTTGGATGAAAAGTGGAGCTCACACGAGGGAGTGGGTAATCAACGCTGAGAAATTTGTTGATCGTGCATTCGCTTTGACAACAAACACTCCCGCGAGGTGCCCATGCATGAAGTGCAGAAATTCTCGTTGGCAAGACAAGAGGACGTTGTCGTTGCATATTTGCAAATATGGTTTCGTGCCAGGTTATGAAGTTTGGTCTTTTCACGGCGAGACAGGCCTTGAAAAAACGGTATTAGTAGTGGAAGAAGAAGATGATAGCGTTGCTGACGATAGGATGGATGAGATGGTTGATGCTATGCGACTAACTCATTTCTAATGCACAGGAAGCTAAATCTGGCAACGTGCCAAGTGACATAGAGGTGTATACCTCTGGTCACAAAGGAAGCGATCCGGCACAGCCAGATGTCTTGTGTAGCCAGACAGCCACGGACCATTTGGTGAGATGTTATTAAGAGTTCACGTAATTTCATTTTTCTGCGTCTAGCTAATCGGACATGTTTTTTGCAGGCGCAGTATGGTGAACACATGGTTCAACTCCATGGAGAGAACTATGATTGGCGGAGAGAACCTGTGGACCAAATGGCCGTGTACTCCAGCGGAGGTGGCAAAAGCCACGGACGGTGAGACAATGTTTTTATTAATGTTTTGTGTATGGTATTGTGATGGTAACTAACCCCTGTTAATGTTGCAGGTACTCCATGTTCAATGGAGTTATTGACTCGAGAGCGGTGAGAGCTCAGAAGTCAGCTCAGTCGTCGCAGAGCTCCGTCGGAGTTGGCTCCAGCCGTCGTCGCTCAGAAGAAACCCCGGAGATGGTTCGGATGAGGGAGGAAATGAGGCGGCGCGACGAGCACTACAGCAAACAACAAGAGTACTATACCGCCTGCTTAGCACAACAGCAGGCGATGATCCAAGTAAGCTTACTTTAGAGTGTTGCAGTTCAAAAGTATTCAGAAATAGGTTTAGAACTAACTGATTACATTACAACATGTGTAGCAACTAGCCCAGCAAAACAGTGGATTTGACATGTCTATGTTCCAACCACTACCTCCCCCGCCACCACCACTATCTCCTACATCACCTGAGGTACCTCCTAAATACCTAAGTTATTAGCGTTTAGAAGTGTAGTTGAGTTCGTTTCTAATTTTGTCTATTTCTTCAGTGTTTCCGTACGCCTGGCCAGGATGGAGCCTCCGGGGCAAATGTGAACGAAGCAGGAGGCAGCGGCGGCGCCCACGACCCAAATGTGGGCGATCAGTGAGTATATGGACAAATATGACTTTGTATGTGGCTCTCGCTGTGTTTTGTGAATTTGTATGTGAGTTTGGATGTTATATGTGAATTCAGATGTTTACTGTGACTTTGGATGTGAATTCAGTTATATTATGTGATTTTGGATGTGATGTGTGAAGTGTGGATGTGATTTTGGATGTGAGATGTGGTTTTGGATGTTATATGTGAAGTTTGAATGTGATTTTGGATGTGTATTGTGAATGTATGTGAAATTGTGGTTGGATGTGAGTGTGAGTAGGGGAACCAGGAAAAAATAAAAAAAAATACCAGGTAACTTCCGTCGGCTTTGACCATAGCCGACGGAAGTTAGCTGGTTTCGGCCACGTGGGCAGAAAGGCTAACTTCCGTCGGCTATGGTCAAAGCCGATGGAAGTTAGCTGCCCCTAACTTCCGTCGGCCAGCCTGGCCGACGGAAGTTAAAGCCCCCCTGGTGACGTGGCAGAGTTCGGGGCTAACTTCCGTCGGCCACGTGGAGCCGACGGAAGTTAGCTAACTTTCGTCGGCCGCCGACGGAAGTTAGCTAACTTCCGTCGCCGCGCTTCCGTCGGCCAAAGGCCGACGGAAGATAGCGTTTTGCCGACGGAAGTTGGCTTCTTCCGTCGGGAAAGGGCTAACTTCCGTCAGCTTTGGCCGACGGAAGTTGCCTGTTTTGTTGTAGTGATTCTAAACATTAGCTAGCTCCTCTCTCAAGGAAGCTAGTACCTCAACCTGAGACAAGCAGGTCTCACACTCTCTATCGACTTGGACAGACTTCTCAGCTTTCAGCTTGATCAACTCCAATCTAAGAGACAAGCAGTTCTCACAAACAGTGGGTGGAACTGACAGTGTCTCAAGCTCTAGCCTTGTCTGCTCCAGTTCAGCTCTGACTCTCTCCAATTCGCCCAACTGCTCATCACCCTTGGCTTTCAGCTCAGCTAAACTAGCTAGATGGGATAGGCAGTCAGCACAGGGCACGACGATAGTGGCATGAGCATATTTCAGCTCCAGCTGAGCGCTCTCAAGCTTAGTGGCCAAAGCGTCCCTCTCATCTACCCTCTTTGTGTACCTGGACTTCAGAGTCGTCAGGTCACACAGTAACACCTCACAGTTTGGGCACTCACTGCTACCACCCAAGCAAGGGGAAGAAGATAGACTCTCAATCCTATCGTTGGCCACGACAAGCTCACTCTCAAGCTCATCTATCCTCTTCTTAGCCCCTCTAAGCAGTTTCTCCCGATACCTCAACTCCTGACGGTTCTCTTCAAGTAAATCAACGACTTCTTGTTCATAGGAGGATACCTTTTCATCGTCGTCGTCGTCGGAGTTGTCGGGGGAGCCCTTCTCTTCCTTATCCCCAAGATCCATTGAGAAGAAGCTCTTGCGAGATCTTCGGTGGTGATGTGAGCGGCTCATCGGCTTGTCCCCGAAGGCCATGAAGCACAGGCCCACAGGATTGTCCTTGTCCTTCCCCTTCCTGATCATGATCTCCTCATCGCTTGAGCTTGATGAAGAGGAAGAAGACGAAGACCGCTTGGAGTAGCTTGTTTCCATCTCGGCGAAGAAGGCCTTGTCTCACTTCTTGTTCTCACGCCGGTAGTCCTTCAGGGCCTTTCGGAAGAATCTTGTCTTGGGCTTGCCCTTGGTGAAGGAGGAGCTATCGTGCTTGCCGGAGTCGTAGGAGCCACCACCGGTACCCTTCTTGTGACCATTGTGCTTGGGACAGTTGGCGATGAGATGACCTAGATCACCACACTCAAAGCATCCAGATTTTGTGTCATGTCTTTTGAACATTCGCTTATCATAAACACGACGCACCCAGTTGTTAAACAGACACAGATCATCATCCCCTAGCAACTCAAGCTGGTCCTCAGTGATAGACATCAGAGAGAACATAGCACAACTCAAAGAAAAAAGAGTCAACAGATGGTGTCGCAAGGGCCAGGGTTTTTAAGCCAGAACCAGTGAGATTTGATCTCAACTGGATTTTTTACAGACTCGACTAACAAACTGTGGGCCTAAAGGCAAAATAGTAAAACCTAAATAAAGATAACTTGTCCTGATGCGGAGCTTTCGTAGCAGCTACGGCTTCGCCTCAGAATGGTCAGATTCGAGATCAGCGGTCAGTTTTGCGCCGAAACTGACAAAGCATCCACCGCCTTCGCACTGGGTACCCAGATTGGGCCGGCCCGATTCCGCAGATCCCTCAGCCCGGCAATCGCTCGCCACCCGTGTACCTGAGTCAATCTCGGTCAACAATCTAGTGGATCCTCTGCTGCTCCTCGCCCATGTACCCGGATTGGGCCAGCCCGACTTCGCGGCCCCTCTGCCTGATAGTCGCTCGCTGCCCGTGTACCTGAGTCACATGTGGCCCAGACACAGCAGGTCTTCTCTTCGTGTCCTTTTTGCCTTCCGCTGATAATCACTCATCACATCTGGAGCCATGAGGCCCATGCTCTTCAACGTGGCTCCTCACCCGCACCGTCAAATTTTGTAAATTCGGGCACCCTAAAGCCCCACGGGTACGGGATGTATCGAAGTACCCCATCCTCTAGGTGTCCATCCCGCAACCTCACTAAATAGTGCGTGAATCCGCTCATCAAGGTCATCTAAGCCTCCTGCCTATGCGCGTCTCTTGTGTGGGGGCGCAACACGCGGTGGTATATCATGGTGTCGGCCATGTGGCTCCTCCTCTTTTGGTGGCTCGCGACACAGGGACGTGATCGGGCCTATGCGGGTGTGCGGGAGCAAGAGGTGTGGGCAGCGCAGGGAGAGGTAGTGCAAGCGCGGTCGGTGGCGGCGGTGCATAACATGCGGCAGGAGCAGTCTGACCATCCATAGGGCTGTTCTGACCGAAGGCATAATGGTTGGTCGGACCGGCCTAATGTCTTGTCTGACCGACCGTTGTCGTTTGAGTAATCCGGCACATGTCGGTGTGACCAGCCTAAGGGTCGGTCTAACCGACAGGGTCATGCAGGACCTCAGCAATGGATGGCGTGGTCGAGGATGTGACAACTTCTCCGGCACTCTCATCGGTCATACTGTATACGCAGTAAACAGGGGGTACACTAGCTATTCGAGTGGGGGAAATGGCCTCAGAAAAGCCGAATCTCCTAAACATCGCCTCCATCTTCGTGTCCAATTTCGAGTCAACCATGGCCTCTACGTGGTTCGCAACGGTAGCACTAATGGCCTAGTCAATGGTGCTAGCTATCTTTTGCTCGCGGTCCTGGGAGGACATTTGAGGAGACGATGGTGTTACCTTAGCTCCGGAGAGATCGGGGATGTCGTCGTCACACTTGACGAAGCCCCCGTGGGTCTTGGTGAAGCGGCCAAGAAAAAAGGTGTGTAGTTCCCTTGTCCTAGCCTCGAGTTCTGCCCTATCCTTCTTGGAGAGGACATCAATGGTGGGTACGATGATGTTGCCATCATCAATCTCTGAGCTGCCCACCGAATCCATTGGCGTCGAGGGTCCCGTTGATGTAGAGGTAGTCGGTGTACCTGTTGCCAATGTAGATGTGCTTGGCATGTTTATCCCCAGCGGAGTCGCCAAAAAGTGTGTTGGCACGAAAACTTGCCCCCGTACTTGGGCCGGTTTGATGATCCAAAAACGTCACGAGACGTCAATGTCGCGTTCCGACAAACCTTAAACTGTGTTAAGGGTATAACGAAGTCGCTAGGCAATCAAATAATATTAATCTAAAATTACTCAATTAACCAAAGTGTTGGAAAATAACTAAAAACACTAAACAACCTAACTAAACCCAACCAGCCAGAACAGGGCCAGTTTGACCGAAGTCTACTAGGCAGTCGGACTGCCCAGGTGAGTCCGGTCAGACTGAAGGGACACGGCCGATCTGACCCGCAATGCAAAGCCATCGCCGAAGGGGCTTCGGCGCACTGATGTTAAGGGGCTCGAAGGTATCCCGAAGTGGCATTCGGCCTATCGGTCGGTCGGACCGAAGGGACTTCGGAAGTCCCGAAGCTAACGTGAAGATGAGCCCCAGCGTGAAATTACCTTTGACACGAGGGGTTTTCGGGGCCTCCTGCGAGGTCCGGTCAGAAAGGAGTGTGTCGGTGCGTCAGGTGATGGCACGGCACTGGCCGGTCGAACCGAATGGTGATCGCCAGTCGGACCGACTGCTCCTAGAAAGTGGCCTCCGTGCTCCGACGACCATCTTACCATAGATGAATCACGACCAAACTCCTCAAAGGAGATGAGAGTAATGAAGTACTGCAAAAAATACTAAGTGATCAAAGTAATTCGGCTAGGAGACTGAATTACAAATAGAAAGCAATAAAACCGATAGAAATCCATTACGTGGATGAAACGGACGATTCACGAGTGAACCGACAAGGACTTACTATGATTATGACGTGGCGAATGGATGGTTTATAGTGCAAACCAGCAAAGATGTACGTGCTAGGCTAAAACTAAGGCAAAGGAAGTAAATGTGATTCAAGGTAGATAATAGATTGGATCTATTAGAGTTTTTTGGGGGGCCTTGAATCGGCCTTGCCTCTATTTATAAAGGTGGGTCATGAGTTCCTGGGGTCTAATCTGAGTTAGACATGGGTTCCAAGTCGTCCAAAATTAATTAGGGATAAAATACCCTGAAATCAGTCATTTGGAGTGGGACTCGGGTTGGGCCGGTCTGACCGAGCCCACATTGCCGGTCTGACCGAGCCCACATTGCCGGTCTGACCAAGCCTACATGGCCGGTCAGACCGGGCCTACATGGCCAGTTAGACCAGGCCTACATGGCCGATTGGACCGGCCTATGCTAGGTCTCGACATATTTTTGGTAAAACTACCAAAAATTTATATTTTGATAATCTTGACCGTTAATGCCATTTTTTGCTATCAACACACTCATCACTTCTAGAGCCATGAGGCCTATGATCTTCAACCTGGCTCCTCGGTAAGGAGCGAGCATGATGCAAGTGATGGCGTGGGGCCCACAGGCAATGGTGCGAATGCCACAAGCGACGGTGTGGGGGCCACGGGCGATAGAGCGGGGAGGATCACGATGAAGGCGATCATTGTATTGGGAATCTAGGGTTAGGGTCACCCAAAATGAAATCGTATCGATTCAGTTTGAGGCCTTCATCTATTTATAAGGAGTCATTTGTGATGGGTTATAGTTACCACCCATCACTGATGATCGCTAGCACAATAGTGAGAGGGAGCTCTTTAGTGACGGCTGATACAGTGACCCATCACTAATGGGGGTGCCCCATCTTTAGTGACATGTCACACTTAGACTCATCACTAATAATGTAGCATTACTGACACGTGTGAAACATCCTGTCACTACAAGTGTATTAGTGATACATGTCTTTTATCTATCATTAAAGTTGCATCACTAAAGAACATTGATGTGGTAGTGTTGGTCACACTGAATATGTAGGAAAAAGAAAACATATTATAAATGGAGCAAACACACTCACTTCAACAGTTCTGCTGCAGTGTTGAGGTGGAATATGGACTTGTCATCCTTTTGATCATAGATGAATCAATTTATGTTCCCTTGGCAAAATTTATATTTCCAAGTTGAAGTATTTGATTTATTTGCAGCAACCTGTGCAAAAGCATAACTTGTGATGAAAATTATAGTCCATTATATGTCAAGAAGATAATAATCAAAGTTCCAATCAAACCCCCATGTAAAATAGTAAAACAATAGTTAAAGTTCTCTTTCTAGATTTAAACAAGGCAAGATGGAATCATTTAAGAATATTAAGGAAATAATAAGAACAAATAAAGATGATTTGCAGAATGCATGAGACAAAACTACAAAACTACAAAACTTACATTTTTCCCATTTGAGGTATGCACATGAACTTCATTGTTATTTATGCTAAACACCTCTCCATCTATCCAAGCTAGGATTGGGTCCATGACCCAAACATGAGAACCAACAATAATATTAATGGGAGTTCTATGCAAAACATATAGTGCAATAATCAAAGATATGTCATGATAGAACATAACTAAGAGCAGTCTAAGGTTCAATGAACAATCGACTCCACATCTCTCATTTTCATGCCTTAGGGTTGTGCTACATCTTAAAAAAAATTCATACATCTTATAACTGAGAGAGTGCATGGCAGACTTGATAAAAAAGGAAATGTATATATGTTGAAATGCTTCCAACTATACCAAGCATCAATTAGGGCTCGTGAACATCATAAATAATAATCCTTTGATCATTAGTGAAATGATGACTGCAATATTCCTAAGATAAGTGTTTTTTGTTAACAACATCCTTTGATGAACTGTATAGATTGATAAGATTCAGAACACAAAAAGGTCAGGGTATTTTTTATTCCATTTTACCATGCAAATAGATCAAAATCAGTTTTAACATGTGCAGATTATGGAACCTTCAAAATTTCAGTGCTTAACTCCTGTAAAAAACCAAAGTATCATGATATTTAAGCACAATCTTTGCTAGTTAGTTGAAACACATCAAATTATCAGGGTTCTGTCCATAATTGTAGTTAGAGCTCAACGAATTAATATGCAAATTCAAAATCGTGCCTACCCATTTGATTGGAGAAAAAAGTTACATGATGCAAGACCTACAAACTGCTCATTAATGCATGTGATATAGGTAAGGTTACTGTTGACATGAAAACGAGTCCCTCCACTTAGGCCAGTTCGACTATCCAAAAGTGTGTGGATACTTAGGGATAAACCTAAGCGTAACACAACACTGACGCCATGTTCCGACTATCCTTAACAGTAGCAAGGGGGTGGAGTCGCCAGGTAATCAGATTACACATAAATAATCCAATTAACCGAAATATATATATATAGAATAACCCAATCGGCTGAACGAAGCCAGATCGGTTCAAAGTATACCGTGCAAAGGGTCACCGAAGAGATGCCTTCAGTGTCTGGTGTGAAGTATGCGCCGAAGGTAACCTTTGGCGTTCATATTGATCGGACCGAAGACAAGCTCCGAACAGATCGCGACACAAAATCACCTCTGAATGATAGGGTTCGACGCGAAGCCTCTAGCGTAATGAAATTCGATGCGGAGTATTTTGGCGCGATGAAATCCGATGCAGAATGGCTCCGGTGCGACGAGGTCCGATGCAGAGTGTTCTGGCGTGACTCCGGCATGAAGTAACCCCGATGCGAAGTGGCTCCGGCGCGTGGAACACGACCAGACCGACAACAGCGTGACAGATCTGGCACAGACGGACGAAGCGAAATCCTACCGAAGGGTGTTCCGGCAGCCTCCGAAACCATCCTCCTAGCTCCAGAAATCCTTAGCGAGGGGGTGCTCCGAACGTGAATCCTGTAGAACACAAAGATCAAGTACTAATTCGGCTTGGAGACCAAATTACCAAGTGTAGCCATAGGAAACAGATAGAACGGAGGGTAATAATCTATTACGTAGATTAACGGATGGTTCAAAAGCGAGCCAACAAGGTGATAGCAATCTGTTACGTAGATTAACGGATGATTCATAGGTGAACCAACAAGGCTTACCACAATTACAACGTGGCCAACAGAGGGCTTCCAGTGCAAAGCGACGAAGGTGTACTGAACTAATGCAGAAAGTAGATGAAAGTAAAGGTACGATTCAAACCAGGGTTTGAAGTGTTGATCTATGTTGTGGGGGGTCTTTGAATCGGCCTCACCCCTATATTTATAGGGTCTAGTCTTCTTATCTCTAATTATAATCTGATTAGAGTTCGGCTAATGCAGTTAAGATTGGATAAGAGATCAAAAACAACCAAGCTAGACTACATAGATTCAGACTCTACTAGCCGGAGTGGGCCTTCGCAGGCCTTGCCGCAGCCAACCCATTGGGATGAAGCTTGTTTGCGGAGCAGGCCTCCGAAAGGGCCCTTCAAGCCGAAGCCAGGCTGTTGAAAGGCCACCGAGGCCCTATGCTGATGGGCCTCCAGCACTTCAGGGCTTTGGCCTGTACCAGGAATTGCATATTTTCTTCCCAAAATTACAAAATTTGATCTTTTTGACAATCTCGACCATTAATGTCATTTTTTGCTATCAACACATGCTCCCTGCCTTTTAGCAAACTTAGTGAGCTAAAAGCACAACGCACTAAGGATGATATACTCTATATCATCCTTTTGACACTTTCAAGCACTTTGCCACACGCTTGGGAAATACCTTTTCAAATATCTGCCATTCAAGGCTCTTTGAAATCGCTCTCCTTGTAGAGACTCTAATAAATATGAATTGTCTGGAGCGATTTCAACTACTTTAAAAGGACCTTCCCAACTGGGCGACCATTTACAAAATTTTGGGCTTTTAGTGCCTAAGGGCAAAATCATCTTCCAAACCAAGTCACCAACTTGAAACGATTTTGCTTTGACTCTTTTGTTATAGGCTCTTGCTACTCTCCTCTTATCCTTTTCTATGGCCTCTAGAGCCCTTAACCTCTTATCGGTCACTTCTTCCAAATTATCCTTCAAAAGAGTTTCATATTCATCGACCGATAAGCCATCTTGCTTAAGAAATCTTAACGAGCCAAGATCTACCTCTACTACTAGAATGACTTCTTGTTCATATACAAACTCATATGGACTAACTTTGGTACCACCATCCTTTACAACTCTGCAAGCCCATAATGCCTCAGAAAGCACTTCATGCCACCTTTTAGGGAACTCTTTAATTTTCTTCTTAATAAACTTAATTACAATTTCATTAGTAGACTCGGCCTGACCATTGGCCTGAGCATAGTATGGTGTAGAGTTTATCAACTTAATACCATAAAATTCGGCAAAGTCTCTCACTTCTTTAGCAATAAATGAAGTACCTTAATTTATAGTGAGAGTTTGGGGAATACCAAATCTATGTATAATGTGCTTCAAGATGAACTCAAGTACCTCATTGTGAGTCATGTTCTTGAGAGGCACGGCCTCGGTCCACTTGGTGAAATGATCTATTGCCATAAACACGAACCGATGTCCCTTTGAAGAGGGAGGATGAATTTGGCCGATGAAGTCCAAGCCCCAACCTCGGAACGGCCATGGTTTGATAATAGGATTATGTAGTGATGTAGGAGCCAACTGTATATTTCCAAACTTTTGACATGCTTCACACGCTCTATAATACTTAAAACAATCCTCAGTCATAGTCAGGCAATAAAAACCCGCTCTTTTGAGCATCCAACTCATTTTTTGGGCCGACTAATGAGTGCCACAAAGTCTAATGGGGGAGTGGTCCCGATCTTCCTCTAGGTAAAGGATAAACTTGGGTTGGTGGAGAATCTCGACGTTGGCGATCCAAGGCTCCGGTCCGGCGGATCAAAACCTTGCAATCGTTACACCACTGTCTCCGTTGGTTATCAACCACGCAGAATGCGATTGACCTCGCCACGAAGGCTAATTCCTGCAAGCGAACCCAAGAACACAAGCAAGAACAGGAAGGATACAAATCGAATGCCAAATCACAGACAAACGAAGATAAGGTGAGGTTTCACAAACGCCAATGCAGCAGCCAATCGGTCCGGTGCAAGAGGCGGGATCTAAACACAACAGTGTAGATGCAAACAAAGCAAAACCTAACCCTAGCAGCGGCTGGCGTGAGAATATATAAGGCGGCGGCCTGTGGAAGGCGAACAGACACAGGTTGTGGGCTAGAAGACGTATAGACTCAGACTATGGGCCAACACGGCCCAGTTCTGTCACGCAGGACTGTTTTAATCACACAGATCGACTCGAGACTCCAAATGAGGTGAAACCAACGGCAAACGATCCGTCTTCTCCTCAGCTTTCCAAAAAGTCAAAGAACGCGCCAATCGGACTTCGTATGAGGAAGTTATGCCCATTTTGGTGCAGGGTGGTTGATGTAGTCCGAACCAGCGAAATCTTGACTTCAAAACATCCGTGCGACTCCGTCTTCAACTCCAACTCTTCTATTCCATCTCCCATGTTCCTAAGCAACAAAATATCACTAGTATTCAGTAGCATCCCGTCCAAACAAATATTGACATAGTTGCTAAGGAAAGAATTAACCTCATGGTTCAAGCGACGGGCACGGGCGCGTGTGATTCGTCCTAGTAACTGAATTGTAGGTGGAGGCTCCATGTGTGTATCATGTGAAGTGATGTCCTCATCATCCTCCCCCTCTTGAATTGGAGTCGTCCTCGACTCAAGCTCATCGTCAGCTCCCAAATAGGGTTTTAAATCATCAGCACGGGGCATCAATTTAAACTTTCTCAGATCAGGAAAACGATCCTTGCGCAAGTACAACCAAACAAGATCTCCTGGTTTGAAAAACATCTTCTTTCTTCCTTTATTTGTCTTTTGAGCAAAATAGCGTGCCTTCTTTTCTATAACTTCCTTGGTCTTCAGATGCATAGCTTTCACAAACTCTGCACGCTTAGTTGCCTCCATGTTTGCTCTCTCTTGAAAAGGAAGTGGCAGCAAATCAAGTGGTGTGATTGGCTTAAAACCATCCACCACTTCAAACGGGCACAGTTGTGTTGTTGAGTGAACAGCTCTATTGTATGCAAATTCAACATGTGGAAAGCAGTCCTCCCATTCTTTCAAGTTCTTCTTAATTATTGTTCGCAGCAACATGGAGAGTGTACGGTTTACCACCTCTGTTTGACCTTCAGTTTGCGGGTGACAAGTTGTTGAAAATAGCAATTTTGTGCCAAGCTTGGCCCACATTGTCTTCCAAAAGTAACTCATAAACTTCACATCATGATCTGAAACAATGGTTCTAGGCATCCCGTGCAATCTCACAACTTCCCTGAAAAATAAATCAGCAATATGTGAAGCATCGTTGGTCTTGTGATAGGGAATAAAATGTGCCATTTTAGAAAACCTATCCACTCTTACAAATATGGAGTCTCTCCCCCTCTTTGTCCTAGGCAATCCCACAATAAAGTCCATGCTAATATCTTCCCAAGGTGCACTAGAAACAGGAAGTGGAGTATACAAACCATATGGGTTAAGATTGGACTTAGCTTTATGGTATGTGGCACAACGCTGCACAAATCGTTCAACATCTCTCCGCATCTTGAGCCAATAAAAATTATTGGACAGTTGGGCCAAAGTCTTTTCTCTCCCAAAATGTTCCATTAATCCACCGCCATGTGATTCCTGCAACAACAGCAAACGTACGGACGAATCTAGAACACATAGCTTGTTAGCATGGAACAAGAACCCGTCATAAACATGAAATTTTTTCCAGCATTTCCCATCATTACATTTAGTGTATGGTTCAGCAAATTCTTTATGTACAACATACAAATCTTTCAAACTTTCCAAATCTGGAATGTTAATATCAAGTTGAGATAAAAGAACAATCATACGAGACAATGCATCAGCAACCACACTTTCTTTGCCATTCTTGTATTTCACAATGTATGGGAAAGATTCAATAAATTCAACCCCTTTAACATGTCTATGGTTCAGTTTAGCTTGCCCTCTCAAATATTTTAGTGCTTCATGATCAGAATGTATAATAAACTCCTTAGGCAAGAGGTAATGTTGCCAAGTTTCAAGCACACGCACTAAGGCATATAATTCCTTACCATAGGTAAAATAATTCAATTGTGGACCATGCAATTTCTCACTAGAATAGGTCACGGGTTTACCTCCTTGTAGCAGCACACCTCCTATTCCAACACCACTAGCATCACATTCTAACTCAACAGGCTTACTGAAGTCGGGTAGCTGAAGTAGAGGTGCACGTGTAAGGCGATCCTTGAGTGTGGCAAGAGCTTGTTCTTGTGCTGACTCCCAAGTAGAAGTAACTCCCTTCTTGGTCAACTCAGGTAAAGGACCGGCTATGGTGCTGAAATCTTTCACAAAACGCCGGTAGAAACCTACAAGACCAAGAAAACTACGTACTGCAAGGTTAGTTTTAGTTGCATGCATGACACATCCTTTCAGATTAATAACCTGTGATGAGGAAGGAGAAACAAATTTTTCTTCTTGTTGCCTCGAAAGTGTTATAGCTACTTGCTGATTTTCAGAAAGTTGTTTGCTCTTTTGTGCGTCCCTAGCACGTTTTTCTTGTTCAAATTTCACAATTTCAGCAGGAGTCATAGGAAGCAATGTAACTTTCTTTCCTTTATACATAAACATGTACTTATTGCTCCTACCATGGTGTGTAGCATCAGTATCATATACCCAAGGTCTACCAAGTAATAGAGAACATGCTTGCATTGGTACTACATCAAAATCAGCAACTCCGAAGTATGTACCAATGGAAAATTCGATGTGAGCAGTTTGTGTTACCTTGACCTTACCGCTATCGTTGAGCCATTGCACGTGGTAAGGGTGTGGATGTGCACGTGTGGGAAGTTGAAGCTTAGTTACCACGTCGAGGCTCACAAAATTGTTGCAACTACCGCTGTCGATGATGACACGCGCACGACAGTTATTGACGAGGAAGATGGTCTGAAATATATTGTTCGTTGTGCCTGGTCGTCCTGGTCCATGTGAGTGCTCAAGTCACGTTGTACAATAAGTGCTGCCATGTTAGTGAAAAGATAAAGCAACAAAGAATAATCCTTATGTAAAACAGCTAGGTGGGGTGCTGGATGTGTGGTGGAAGCAATTCGTCAAGCACCTTACCCACGCTTGCAAGTGTTCTTACCACGCCGTAGTGAGGTCACCGGCCTACAGGTGATGAACCAAGTGGAGGGTGGTGTACAATTGCAAGAAATGAACCTGTCCTGACCAAGAGAAAGGTGTAGCTTGGAAGGCAAAGTGAGTAGCAAGGATTAGCGATAATAATAACAGTTAAACCAAGTTCAATAAGTATTCCCTAGTACTCGTCAAAGTTGCTGGCCTTAGTGCTCCCAAGGTGAAAATTCAAGCAATAGAGGGAAACTATGTGCCCAAAACTCAAATGGAAGTAACACAGGCCAAATTCAGCTCTCTGCAGATCGGACAAGAGATCGGACAAGAGATCGGACAAGGGATTGGACAAGCAGAAACTGCCACTGAAACTGCCACTGCCTGCCACTGATCGGACAAGAGATCGGACAAGAGTTCGGACAAGAGTTTGGACAAGCAGAAACTGCCACTGCCTGCCACTGATCGGACAAGAGATCAGACAAGAGTTCGGACAAGAGTTCGGACAAGCAACTAACAGGACCGCTTCTCTTTTTTTTCTCCTTTTTTTCACTCTATTTTTTTTTGAACAAGGATGACCAGAGATGCAACCACAAAAATTGGCACCTACAACTGAGGTGGGATGTGGCTCTCAAAAATTCAAACAAGTTCGCTGTCCGGCGAGCAAAAACTTTGACCAATTTTTTTCTTTATATTCCTGATTTTTTTTTGCGATTCTGGTGAGGGCTAACTGGGGAACCGAGTTAGGGTACCCCCCAAATTGGGTCAGGAACACGCTCAAAAAATTTCAGATTTTTCTGCCAAACGAGCGAAAAGTTATGCCTGTTTTACTGAAGGGGGGTCACAAAGAGTCGATGTGGAAAACAAAGTAGGGTTGCGGAAGGGGTTTTTTTTCGGTGGGGAATTTTTTTTTCTAAGACACAAGAACAACTACTACTCAAACGACACAGAGGGATGTCTAAACCAGCAACAAGACTCGACCAAGAACACGAACTCAACAAAGTTAAAACTGAAATTAAAATCGCAAGGCACAAAGGGGTTCTCGGTGGGGAATTTTTTTTTGGTGCGGTTTTCTGGACTCTAGGTAAAAACAAAAGCAGATCGAGATTACCTAACGGGAAATCTGAGCTCTGATACCAACTGATGGGGGACTGGTCCCGATCTTCCGCTAGGTAAAGGATAAACTTGGGTTGGTGGAGAATCTCGACGTTGGCGATCCAAGGCTCCGGTCCGGCGGATCAAAACCTTGCAATCGTTACACCACTGTCTCCGTTGGTTATCAACCACGCAGAACGCGATTGACCTCGCCACGAAGGCTAATTCCTGCAAGCGAACCCAAGAACACAAGCAAGAACAGGAAGGATACAAATCGAATGCCAAATCACAGACAAACGAAGATAAGGTGAGGTTTCACAAACGCCAATGCAGCAGCCAATCGGTCCAGTGCAAGAGGCGGGATCTAAACACAACAGTGTAGATGCAAACAAAGCAAAACCTAACCCTGGCGGCGGCTGGCGTGAGAATATATAGGGCGGCGGCCTGTGGAAGGCGAACAGACACAGGTTGTGGGCTAGAAGACGTACAGACTCAGACTATGGGCCAACACGGCCCAGTTCTGTCACGCAGGACTGTTTTAATCACACAGATCGACTCGAGACTCCAAATGAGGTGAAACCAACGGCAAACGATCCGTCTTCTCCTCAGCTTTCCAAAAAGTCAAAGAACATGCCAATCGGACTTCGTATGAGGAAGTTATGCCCATTTTTGTGCAGGGTGGTTGATGTAGTCCGAACCAGCGAAATCTTGACTTCAAAACATCCGTGCGACTCCGTCTTCAGCTCCAACTCTTCTATTCCATCTCCCATGTTCCTAAGCAACAAAATATCACTAGTATTCAGTAGCATCCCGTCCAAACAAATATTGACATAGTTGCTAAGGAAAGAATTAACCTCATGGTTCAAGCGACGGGCACGAGCGCGTGTGATTCGTCCTAGTAACTGAATTGTAGGTGGAGGCTCCATGTGTGTATCATGTGAAGTGATGTCCTCATCAAAGTCCCTCATGAACATCCCCTGCAGCCACTTTAGATTGATCAGCATCTAAGCACTTTAGAAGTACTCCATCAATAGTTTGGCGATACAACACATCGTCAAGCAACACAAATTTAAAAACTTGTCAACGAACTTTCCGATCAACCCTTCGACTGGGATCTTGTAAATATTGGACGATTGGAATTCTCCAATCATCCTTATGGATTCTCGAAGGGTTTGCCAATTCTTTTCTTGAAGTGGCGTCTATTTTGTCCATTTCAAAGTGCCCCCCGAGCCCTTCCTATTTCTATCGAGGGTCAGTCAAATCAGTCGTGCGGAGCCAATCAGACTGAAGCCCTTCAACGGAGGGGTACAGTGCGCGAAGGCCACCGACACTTGTAGGGCTTCGACACGAGGGGTTCGGCGCATAGAGTCCTTCAGTTGGTGAAGGGCTCTGGCACAGGGGCTCCGGCTCGCAGCACCCTTTGGCGGGCGAAGGGTTCTGGCTGGAAGGGTCTGGTGCGCAGCGCATCGGTCTGCGGTCCCTGGCTTTGAATGACACAAAGAGTTCAAGCATCAGCCTCCCTTGTACAAAAAAATCTGCCTTTCTTGGCTTGGTAGCCAGATGCTTGCTGAGACAAATCATTTGCAATTGAATTGACTTCTCTAGACACGTGGGAAATTTTGAAGTCATCAAAAGTAGCAATTATGTCTAAACATTTATCCAAGTATCTATTTAGCAAACCATTAAAACACTAAGAAATTTTAGCTACTTGTTGCACAACTAACAGAGAATGACCATATGCATGAACATGTTTAACACCTATGGAACGTAGCAATTCAAGTCCTAGCAACAAAGCTTCATATTCAGCTTGATTATTAGTAGAAGGAAATTCTAAATGAGCCGAGGTCTCAAAGCATGTACTGTTAGGTGACACGAGCACCACTGCAATACCTTCGCCACTTTTGCAAGCCGAACCATCAAAATAAAGTTTCCATGGCACTACCTCAATTAGAGCAACGTTGCTGCCCCAATTGATGTCTACATGATGATCAACTATAAAATTAGCGACGATTTGGCCTTTCATAGATCTCAAGGGTTCATAATCCAAATCATATTGAATCAAAGCATAAGCCCACTTTCCGATTCTACCACTTAGGATTGGCTTCTGTAACATGTATTTTATGACATCAGTTTGAAAAGCAACAATACATGTGCTACGGAGAAGACAGTGACGCAATTTAGTACATGCATAATAAAGTGATAAACATAAACACTCCACAAACGCGTACCTTGTCTCGACATCCAGCAGTTGGTGGCTCAAGAAAGTGATGATGTACTCTTTTCCCTCCACCTCTTGAGTTAGCATGGCTCCTATCACGCTATCTTCTGCAGCGATGTATAGCCGAAATGGAATCCCGGATTTTGGTGCTCTTACCACAGGTAGTGACGACAAGCACTCTTTGATCTTCTCAAAGGCGCGTTGCTGACTTCCCCCCCCCAAATAAACTCAGCCTCGTTCTTTAGCCGGAGTATTGGGACAAAAGTATCGATTTTGCCAGACAAGTTAGATATAAAGTGACGCAAATAATTCATCTTGCCTAGCAATTTTTGTACATCTCTCTTGCATGTCGGCGCTTCAAAGTTCATAATCTTCTCAAGACTCTTAGGATCAATATCAATACCTCTTTCATGGATCATGAATCCTAAGAACTTGCCTGTCGACACGCCAAAAGCACACTTGAGTGGGTTCATCTTCAAGCCATACTAGCGCATTCTATCAAAAGCAACTCTCAAATCGGCTAGATGGTTCCCCATAACATCTGATTTGACTACAACATCGTCTATATAGACCTCTAGCATAACCCCTAGCAAGTCATGAAATATCAAGTTCATAGCACGTTGATATGTAGCGCCAGCATTCTTTAAACCAAAAGTCATAACGACCCATTCAAACAAGCCGACAAAACCAGGGCATCGAAAGGCTATCTTGTAGACATCCTCTTTGGCCATAAAGATTTGATTATAACCATCGTTGCCATCAAGAAAACTTAGTACCTTGTGTCCTAAAGAATCGTTGATCAACATGTCGGATATCGGCATGGGATATTCGTCCTTCGGAGTGGCTTTGTTCAGATCCCTAAAATCGATACAAACTCGTATTTTGCCACTGCCTTTCTTCTCTACAGGCTCAATGTTAGCCACCCATTCAGCATACCTGCATGGCCTAATAAATTCAACCTTGAGTAATTGTTCTATCTCCTCTTTAACGCGGTCATACATGGCCGAATTAAAGCGACTAGGGGCGTTTATAAGGCCTAACCCCAGGTTTGATGGGAAACCAATGCTCTACGAGCTCACAGCTTAGTCTGGGCATCTCACTATACTCCCATGCGAAACAATCAACATACGACCAAAGCAACTTTATTACTTCGGCCTTTTCGCTAGCTTGTAAATTTTTGTATACAAAAGTCGGCCTTGAAATGCTATCATTGCCTATATCGACCTCTTCTAGAGGATCGGCCGATCCAAAACCTTGAACTAACTTTTCTACTGCGCTAAAATCTTCAATGGCTTCGGCAATACTGTCTTTAGAAGATCGATATTGTTCCATACGAGACTTCCGCCAATCAAGATTACTCTTACTCGACATGACCACTAGTTTAGAAATAGTCATGCTACACCAGCCGGCTTCACAGACATGGGTACAAAATGTCCCCCGGACACACTAACAAAGTCGTAATCCGAGAGATCTCTTCCGGATAGACACTCTACCTTATCATGGATGGCGTCGATAGATATATCGGTCAATGCTACTTTGGCCAAAGTATCAGCTGGTACAACCTCCACATCATCGCCATCCCACTCCATTAGTCATTGTTGCAAAGTAGACGGAATACAGTAATTTGTGTGAATCCAATCATGCCCAAGTAGCAAATTGTAGTTACCTTGCACATCGACGACGAAGAACGCCGTCGGCAATGTCTTGTTTCCCACCGTCAACTCTAGAGAGATTACGCATTTTGCTTTGGAACTCTCACCGTTGAAGCCGTTGAGCATTAGGTTGGTCTTCTTTAAATCTTCTTCGCCCTTGCCGAGCTTCTTCAGGAGAGAGTATGGCATCAAGTTGACAGTGGCGCCACCATCAACAAGCATCCTAGAGATCGGCTTTCCGTCGATGTGTCCCTTGACGTAGAGAGGCTTCAAGTGACGAGTCATATCCTCGGGCTTCAAGAAAACAACATCTCGTGGGCCGAGGCTCAACTGAGCGACCTCGGCCTCATCTCGTGGTAGTGCGAACTCGGCGGGAAGTATGGCGACGTTTATGTATATTGCCTGAGGTGCGGGACCCTCGAAGACGGGCGTGTATTCATCGTCGAGCATGTCATCGTCATCTCTCGAAATGGGAGCCGGGTTGTTCGCCTCAACCGGCTTGGGCTTCCATACTTGCTTAACGACTGATCGAGGGAGGATTTCCTCGAATATGGCGTCTCGCTCATTCTTGGCCTTCTTCTCGCACATCTCCTGTGACAGTATATGTTGTAGGCGCCTCTTCTACGATTTGGACATACCCGGAGGTGCCCAAGATGGATGTGGCTTAGTACCAAGCGCCACTAACTTACTCCAATGATTTTGGCCGAACGGGAATTACCAGGCTCAGCCTTGTAATCTCTACGCTTGGCAAGAGTTCTCTTCTATATCCTATCAGTCGGACCAGCCTCGCTAGGCTGGTCAGACCAGGCCTCAGGGATGGCTTCGGCCGGACCCGGAGACTTACCTCCGTCGTGCTTCGGTGAGGGGGGCCTCAGGATTGGGACTTCATGAGACCCTACTTTGATGGTGATAGCTTCGGACTCCCTCTCCATCACCCCTTCGCGACCATCTCCTTTGGCTTCGTCCTACTTGAGTCAGCTCAGAGCCACCACTGACAGCCTATGAAAAATGTTCCCCTTCACCATATCCACTTGCCCCTGCCAAACATAGTACTCCGAAGGAAAAAAGGGGGTAACATTATACTGCGAAGGGTACTCCGGCGGTGAATTGTAGTTCGGAGCCCATGATGACCCAGCCTAGTAGTATGGTGGAGGCATCAGAGGTTCTAGCGGCTTCGCCCACTAAGAGTTGAACCCATTGCTCGGAGGGGGTTTTGGCCACATCGAAGGCACTTCGGACCATATCAACGAAGGGTCCTACCAGGCCGGAGGTATGGTTGGCCATTGCGGGCCGAGCTCTCCCACCGGGGCATTTGCCTAGAGCGGAGGTGGGTTCGTCCATTAGGGTCCAAATTCATCCTTTGGAGGGTTCGGCCATTGGGGTCCGAACTCACCCTTCGGAGGGTTCGGCCATTGGGGTTCGAACTCGCCCTTCGGAGGGTCCGGTTGTTGGGGTCCGAGCTCACCCTTCGAAGGGTTCGGCTATCTTGGCATTTTTGGCTGGGTTCTTGTTTTCTCGTCCTTCTTCTGGTGTTAATTCAACAACATCTGGTATGTTACCTTTGGCTTCTTGCGAGCCCTAGCCGAAGAAGACGTGTCGATATTCTTTTTCCACACTCCCACTTCAGGGTTCTTTGGTACGAGTGTGCGCGTGTGGGGTTATCCAATAACGACTACTTTCTCCTTAGATGACTCGGCCTGTTCTGGCCGAATCAGCACTTTCTTCTCGTCGAGGTCGACGGTATTCATAGGAAAGGGGTCTTTGTCCAGCTTTATCTTTGGACTAGAATGTATTTTCAATCGTCCTTCTATGGCCGATTGAACCTGCCGACGGAGAACATTGCAATCGTTAGTATAATGAGAATGAGAATCATGCCACTTATAGTATGGGCATTTCTTTAGTTCGTTGGCGGTCGGAATGACCTAGCCCTTGGGTAACCTGAGAAGCTGGCTCTTCAATAGGAAATCAAATATTTTGTCGCATTTAGTCACATCAAAAGAGTACTTAACCTCATTGGGACGACTCCTGGTGGGAGACGGTCATAGCTCGGAACAAGTGATAGGTTTGTTCTTGGTGTTCTAGGCCCATTCGACCACATACATATCGGCTGAATCATCCTCTTCCTCTAACTCTTCCTCGTCGGAGTGTTCCATGATGTGAACTTCAGCTCTAGGTTTGTTAAATGTTTTAATGAATTTTTTATCCTTGGTTTGACCTTCTTGGACTAGAGCCTGTTGCAGGACTTGGCTAACCTCTAAAAAGTTTTGGTTGTCTAGCCTCTCCTTAATCTCAGAACACAATCCATTAAAAGCTAGATCCGCCAAATATCTTTCTGAAATATTGAGACTAAAACATTGGTTCCTGGTGTCTCTAAAGCGCTTGACGTACTCAGAGACACTCTCACCGGATTTCTATTTGACTGCTGTCAAGTGTAAAAGCCTAAGTTCTGTCTCACCAGTATAAAAATAGTCATGGAACTTATGTTCTAATTGGGCCTATGTTTGGACGGAGTTCGGTGGCAGTGCTGAAAACCAAGTAAAAGCGGTGCCAGATAACGAGAGAGAAAACAGTCTAAGTTTTAATGCGTCCAACCCACTAGCTTCTCCACACTATGCTAAGAATTGGCTGACATGCTCTAGTGTGGTCTTGTTACCCTCACCATAAAATTTGGTGAATTCAGGGACTCTATAGACGAGAGGGTATGGTATGGTATCAAAATGATCGGGGTACGTCTTTCGGTAAATCCTAGCCCGATCCTGAGGTGCGAAGCCGGTACACTCTCTAAACAGCATGCGGATCCGCTCCTCAATTTTGTCCTGGCCTCCTGCCTATACACATCTCTCAGGCGGGGGTGCAACACGTGGAGGCATGTCGGCATGTCGACCGCGGGGTTCCTCCTCTCGTACTGGCTCAGGGTATATGATGTGCTCGGGTCTATGCGGGTGCGTAGGAGCGTGCGGCGCAGGCAGTGCAGAAAAAGCTAGCGTAGGCGTAGGTGGAGGCGGTGCATAATAAGCAGGGTTAGGCTGACCGTAAGTGTAGTGACTGGTCTCAGCCATATACGTCGAGGCTGGAGAAACGAAGCTTTGCCTGTACTACTGTTGGTTCTACTGTAAATGCTATTTACAGGGGGTACACTAGCGATTAGAGTTGGAGGAACGACCTCGGTAAAGCCGAACCTTCTAAACATTGCCTCTACCTGAGAGCTAACTACCGAATCTAGACGGTTGGCTAGCGAAGCGATAACGGCTTGATCTAAAGATGCGGCTATCTTTTGCTCAATCTCTAGCGAAGATAAAGGATGCGACACTGGTGTTACCTGAGTTCTGGCGAGGTCGGGGATGTTGACATCGTGCTTGATGAAGCCCGCGTGTGTCTTAACATAACTCCCGAGCATGAGATCTTGGAGCTCTTTCATCTTCACCTAAATCTCCGCCCGACCTTCATTGGGGATATCTGCAAGGGTGGGAATCATGATGTTGCGGTTGTCGATCTCTGCACCCCCCATGGGATTCATAGGCATCGTAGACGTAGTAGTCGTCGTAGAGGTACTTGCAGCCGATGTAGATGTACTCTTCATGTTGGCGTAGTGCTCCCTAGTGGAGTCGCCAAAAAGTGTGTTGACACGAAAATGTGTCCCCGCACTTAGGCCGGTTCGACGATCCAAAAGCGTGTGGATACTTAGGGATAAACCTAAGCGTAACACGACACCGACACTGTGTTCCGACTATCCTTAACAGTAGCAAGGGGGTGGAGTCACCAAGTAATCATATTACACAGAAATAATCCAATTAGCTGAAATATATATATAATAATTGAATCGGCCGAACGAAGCCAGATCGATTCGAAGTATACTGTGCGAAGGGTCACCGAATAGATGCCTTCGGTGTCTGGTGCGAAGTATGTGCTGAAGGTAACCTTCGGCGTGCAGATTGATCTGACCGAAGACAAGCTCCGAACAGATCGTGACACAAAATCACCCCCGAACGACAGGGTTCGGCGCGAAGCCTCTAGCGTGACGAAATCTGATGCAAGGTATTCCGGCACGATGAAGTCCGATGCAGAATGGCTCCGATGCGTTGAAGTCCAATGCAGAGTGGCTCCGGTGCGACAAGGTCCAATGCGGAGTGTTCTGGCATGACTCTGGCATGAAGTAACCCCGATGCAAAGTGGCTCTGGCACACGGAACCTGACCAGACCGACAACAGTGTGACGGATCCGGCATAGACGGAAAAATTGAAATCCTGCCGAAGGGTGTTTCGGCAGCCTCCGAAACCAACCTCCTAGCTCTGGAAATCCTTAGCAAGGGGGTGCTCCGAACGTGAATCCTGCAGAACACAAAGATCAAGTACTATTTCGGCCTAGAGACTGAATTACCAAGTGTAGCCGTAGGAAACAGATAGAACGAAGGGTAACAATCTATTGCATAGATTAACGGATGGTTCACAAGCGAGCCAACAAGGTGATAGCAATCAATTACTTAGATTAATGGATGATTCACAGGCGAGCCAACAAGGCTTACCACAATTACGATGTGGCCAACGGAGGGCTTCAAGCACAAACCCACGAAGGTGTACTGAACTAATGCAGAAAGTAGATGAAAATGAAGGTACGATTCAAACTAGGGTTTGAAGTGTTGATCTGTGTTGTGGGGGTCTATGAATAGGCCTCGCCCCTATATTTAAAGGGGATAGTCTTCTTATCTCTAATTCTAATCTGATGAGAGTTCGACTAATGCAGTTAAGATTGGATAAGAGATCAAAAACAGCTGAGCTAGACTACTTAGATTTGGACTCTTCTAGCCGGAATGGGCCTTCGCAGGCCTTGCCGCAGCCAACCCATCGGGCCAAAGCATGTTTGCGGAGCAGGCCTCCAAAAGGGCCCTTTGGGCTGAAGCCAGCCTGCGAAGCAGGCTCCTGAAAGGCCACTGAGGCCATATGTTGATCGGCCTCCGGCACTTCAGGGCTTCCGCCTGTACTAGGAATTGCATATTTTCGGTCCAAAATTACCAAAATTGATGTTTTGACAATCTCAACCATTAAGATTATGTATAAATAAATCTTGTTTTGCGCCTTCACATTACTACAAAATCGACTTTGCTAAATACAAGAGGTACCTAACAATAGTTGTCATACATGTCATTCGTAGGAGCAGAACCTTTGGCTTTTAAGTGCACTAAGATTAGCAAAATCACCAACCTAGAAACCCAAAAAATCAGTTTATCCAAGTTTTTCCACGCTTCTCTTAAAGTGGCACAATAAGCAAGTTGGCAAACACAAAAAATATAGTAGGCAACAGCTAAATGATCTCAAAGTTGTAACTACACTACTATGTGATCAATGGAACATTGTGTAGTAGCTAGCGAATTCGTTGATTGAGATGTCAAGTATTCAAATACTCCTTGCATCTCACCCAAGGCTCCATCCAATCCATGGGAGCCAATCAAAAACTATGAATCCCAGCAAAATATCATTGGATCCACATCCACAAAAAATCGAAGAAGCTAATAATAAGGAAAGCAAGAACGTAAATAAGCAGACGGTCCATAATTGTACCATGGTCGGATCAACCTCATATTGGAGGAGACCATGAATTCATCAGCTCTGGTATAAGGATGAGGTCATCGGCAAGATCGTTAACCATCTCGAGGCTAATTGAGCGGTTTCCACTTAGCCTCCCCCTCGCTTTGTCACCTACCCATTGTTGTTGGACTATTGATTACTACTACCTCTGTCATCTCCTTTCCTCCACACCTTCCCTCTTCTCCTCTATGTGATTCCTATGGATGCTTTGTGGCTGCGTCGAGCGCATGTGGCTCTACAACTAATGATGATAGTGTGGGGGCTTTCGTCCATGATGATGGTAGGCTAGACTCTAGAGATGGAGGGAGAGAGGGATGAAAGGGAAAAGACATATATTGTAACAATGTGGCACCATGCGGACGGTGGCGGTGGCATGGCACCATGCGGATGAGCGATCAACTCCCCACCTGTGTAGGGCTATTCTTCGACGCAGAGCTATGTAGAGGGCGACGGTGGTGCAACACCGTGTAGAGGAGCAATTGACTCCCTGCATGCATGGGGCTATTCTTTGGTAGGGAGCCATGTGGATGATGGTTGTGCGATGCCATGTGGACGGCGATGACGGCGTGACACCGTGTGGACAATGGCGACAGTGCGGCACCGTGCATACAGTGGTGGTAGTGCGACATCATGCGATTGGGGAGGATGAGAGTGCATAGGGTAGATGTCGAGGATATGATCTTGGGCTACCTCCCTGCCGGTTTTTTGTTGACCAATCAATAGTCATCACCATCCATTGAGTCATAGATCGAAGGCTCATGATACTCCCGAGTCCCACACTCGGGAGGGGGGTCTCCCACCACCTACACTCCAATGAGTAATGATTATTCTCACTATTATCCTTCATTTATTATCCATGATTCTAACCGTTAGAGACTAAAAAATTAATTTATGGGGTGGCTTAATAACCATTTATAATCCTCGTTCCCTCTCATATAAAGGGGTCATGGTGATAGCGTGAAGAAAAAGGAACTTTTTTAGATATTCTAAAAAAAGCAAAAGGCTATTCATGCCTAAAGAGCTCATACAACATACATAGGAGTAGGGTTATTATCCTACTAGAGGCCCGAACCTGTCTAAAAATATTTTCTTTGTCTTGTAGTTAGAGATAACCATCAGATTAGTCCACAAAGCCCCCAATACCTAAACAAATACATATTGTGGATACCCCTGTAGTATATTGTTGTTTCTTACGCTACGACAGTTGGTGCGCCGAGTAGTGGAGTGATTTTGTGTTTTTCTATATTCTAATGGTTGTAGTTTGCAAAATAAGCACTCAAGTTCTTGTTCCATACAAACCTTTGGAAGGTTGACTTTTGTTGGTGATTGTATGCACCAATTGGTTCAAACCACTGCCCAAATGAGGGCAAAAGCTTCGCACACTTTGGTAGTGCATCCGTTAGTTCCTCGGATTTCTAAGCAACCAGCTCCACCTAAGGCTAACCAAAAATTGACGTCGATTCACCCACTGACTACATCATATTCTCCCAATCAAGCGGATGTATAGTACAGCGATGACAATTCACTAAGATTTCTACAATGTGATCTTGCTAGTCATCCATCTCAGCTAAGCGGTGTCATCTCCAAACACCGTCATGATGAAAACAACAGTTGTCTCGAATGATGAGCCTAGTGATGTCGTTGAGTCTACGACTCACCGGCATGAATGCCAAGGGCAGAACACCGCCCGGTTAAATCGCTGTGTGAGAGCCTGCACAGATGCTGGGACCTTGCAGCAAGGTATGCATGGCACATACACGGTGGAATTTGAAGTCCATGATGTGTACTGCACGCCAATGGTGAATCTCCTCGCCATCTAGAGGACGTTCGCCACCCTCCCTAACACTCCTGAGCTCTAAAGGGCACGCTCCATGACTAGAGCCACCACCATTCAACTCATTGATACGGCGCCGCCTCTCCAATCGTGATGTCTACACCGTATCACTTGTTCCCGACCTTCCAAGTGGTCAACACGCCCGCATCCAAGTGAATGTTGTGGGAGCTCTTATTCGGGTGATGCTCAAAACATCATTGATGATGTGTGCGATACACACAACATCATCTCTCACCACCGTGGTCAGTGTGAACGTGATGAGCTCCATCGTCGTGAACAGTACGACCAGAGGCATGGTTCGTCGGGGGCTAACCGGCCAGACACCAACATTTCACGCCATGATGTCTTCCTAGCCTTCTCCGAGCACCTTTGCTAGGTTATGTGGCCCCGCAATTTCCATCCCATAGGTATCATGTCATTTGATGGAAAGATGGATCCCTCTCATTGGCTACAATTGTATTATATGGCTATTCGAGCGGCTATAGGAGACCAAGATGTCACGGTAAATTATCTCCCAGTCATGTTATCGGCATCTATTGTTAGTTGGCTAGCTAGGCTCCCTAAAAACTCCGTCGACTCCTGGAGCGAGTCGTGTGATATCATTATCACCAATTATCAAGGAACTTGGTAGAGACCATGTTCACGACACGACTTGTGCCATGTATGTCAATGACATGATGAGTCCATACGGAACTACATTCATCGCTTCTCCGAGCGATGAAACACAGTCGCTAGTATCTCCAATACAAATGTCATGTCCATCTTCAAAGATGGTCTGAGCAAGCCTTCAGAGTTATACCGCCATGTGATAATGCATGAGACGGATGATCCTAGCTCAATGATCACCATAATCAAACAGTTCACAAATGCCGAAGACACCGAATAGGAGCAAATGTACCCGAACGCACAAGACTCTAGTGAGAGAAAAAAGGAGGATTGTCGCCGCTCGCCTCCACATAATGACTATAATAAGACAGGGCTTCCCCTTCATCCCAATAATAGGAAAAGAAATGGAAAGGAACTCATGGCCACTGACAAAATTTTTTCTACTCCAATCTCAGTACCGTAATAACTCGATATTGCAAGAGTTATTGGACAAACCCTGCATCATTCACCCTAACAGCAACCACACCACCCGCCGGTGTTATTAGTTGTAGAATCAGATGATCAAAGAGGCAGAAGGAAACCCCCGGTCGGACAAGCGCCGTTGGGGTAAAAAACAAGAAGTCCAAAAACGACGACAAAGATGTTGAAACACCTCCGGCGAAAAAATACTTCTAGGAGCCCGCTCAGACGGTCTCCATGATCTTTGGTGGCTCGATCACCGCTGAGTCCAAACACCAACAAAAGATGTTGGCTTTCCACATCAATGCCATTAGCACCATGGCGACCAAGCACCTGAGGTGTAAGAGATCCCAATTACTTTCAACCATGATGACCAGTGGACGGATGTTCCTAAGCCAGAATGATTCCCACTAGTCATCGACCCGATCATTATAAAAGTGCACCTCAAGAGGGTGTTGATTAACGGAGGCAGCGGCCTTGATGTCATATTTAAAGGGACGTTGGATGCACTCGACATCGACGAGTCGGTGCTCTAGAAGATAGACACACATTTCTACGGGATTGTCCCAGGGAAGGCCTCCATTCCACTCGGTACCCTTACTTTTCTTGTGACATTTGGCACTCTGGACAACTATAGTACTGAGCATGTCAAAGTCTATGTCACTAACTTCGAGACTGACTATCATGCTATGCTTGTGCGGCCATCCCTCGCCAAATTTATGGTGATACCCCACTACGTGTACCTAGTCCTTAAAATTCTAGGACTGCATGGGGCCTTTTCGAGATAGGGGGATGTTGCCACCTCACATGCATGTGAGCAGGACAATTGTGGGATCGGAATGGCGACTAGAGGGGGATGAATAGGCGCATCAACTAATTTTCGTGAATTATATGGCCTTTTCAAAACACTCAATGCTCCTCCAAAAATTCAGATTCAAATTTTAAACAAATTAATAGAAATCAGAGCAACAAAATCAATATTCAGACTTGATCGGAGTTTGATCGGATGAACTAACCTGTCGAACATTGAAGCTCTGAAGTTCACTGTCTATATCGACAATTGGAGTGTCGACAGACATATATCGAAGATTGATTTGTTGACAAAGACCAAAATACTCACACAACAGTTCAAAACAGATTTGAAATTATAAAACAGCTTAACACAATTGAATTCCAATTGAAAACGTCTCAATTCTGAAAAATTCAGGATGCTGAATAGTGACCACTCAAATTTCAGACAACAGATTTCATCTTTACAAATGTACTCACTTCAGAAATGCAGATTCAAGATTTTTAGTTCAGAAGTTTCAAACTCAGATTTTTGCTGCTGCAAAGTCAGAGAGTGTTCAAACAGAAAATCTGATTAAACTGAATTGTGAATATCATATTACAAAAGCTAGATCCAATTTCTGTTGAAATCACAAGTGTTCTGAAAATTTCCTGAACATGAATAGTTTCAAACAAATTTAATTCAGATCAGAATTCAGATTGCAATATTATAACAGATTTCAGTTCAGATTTCATTTGATACAACAGAACACTCAAGTTTAGATTTCAGTACACTCTTGATTGAATCAAATTACAAAAAAACTTCTATTCATATTCAAACACAAGGAACTGATTGCTTCTATTCAGTAAATAGAGATTCAGCACAGTAGAAACAAAACTACACAAGTATTCTGCTGAATAGAAGAGTTTTGAAGCAATTTTCAATTAGAAGTAATAAGCTGATTAGTCAACTTCAACAATTTGGTTTAGTTCAGATAACTATGGTTATAATCAGCAAATAGTACTTGACACTTGATATATGCTAAGAAACAGTGTTGTATTGATGATTCATACTAATTCATGGACAGGGAGACCAGTTTGAAGATTCAGCACACACAAAACTGAATAAATACTGATGACCAACAACGGAAGACACAGAATCAAAATTCTAAATCAAACTACAAAATCAGTAACATACTGAAGCAAATCTATATCAAGACCATGAAGTAAGATACACATTTGAAAACTCCATACAATTCAATACTGTTCTGATACAAACTGAACTAAAATAGTAAATACTCATGTAGCTTGACTAGATATGTGTTTGATCAGAATTCAGAAATACTAACCATGGCTGCACATGAATACTGACTTCAATTTTAAAAATAGATCAGGTTCAGTCTACCAAATTCAAATCAAAAGATTCAAACAGAAATGCAATTTGCAACTATAAGTTCTGAATTTTTCTGAAGGATGAACAATACTAGCAGATTCATTTCAGTCTACCAGATTCATTTCAAACATAATCAAACATATTCACTTGTAATTACAGCTTCTGAAATTTTTCTTGATGAAAATAGTGCATACACATATTCTGAATCGAATTTCAGGTTTCAAATTCAATCAAGCAATACTGAATCAAAACCAAAAAGGAGCAAATAAGTCAGTTTAGCAATCAAGCACTAATAGAGGTGACAATAAGGAATTGTCTCAATTTAATCTCCATGACACTGAATAGTGCTAAGCACAAAGATTTTACTCAAAATTTTACAAAGAGCTCATGTATCCAACATCACATACTTAAGCAATTCCAAACAGAGCACTGTTATCACATCAAACAATCTCCATCTGAAGAGAGTTCTTCATCTATTTTTGTGTAAAAATCCTCTCTAAAGTATTTTGTGAGAAAAAACATGATCCCCAAACTTCAGCATGTTCACAAGAATGAAACGGACATTTTCTCAAACACCAAAAAGGGGGTTCAGCTCTAAATAGAGAAAAACAGATCTGCTCAAAATCAGAATAGAGGTACCACTTTTGATCAGCAAAAGAATTAAGAAAGAATCACAGAAACCAGTTGCAACTTTCCAAAATGGAACATTCAGAACAAAAAGTTGTATAGACTTCAACATCAAGTTCTGCAGTCAAAACACCGAAAAATGCTTTACAAAATTGAATTCAGCCTAAATAGCATACCTGCGCCAGGATTCAGAAATCCATCGCTAGCACTGTTTGTTTTTCGGATCAGGCACAGTATTTCAGATCTGGAACAGTGGTTCTTCTCTAGAAAAAGCTGATTAAAATTTATGTAGAGTTTGTATGGTTCAGCCAAAAGAACAGCCACCTGCCCATGGATATGGTCCTCTATTTATAGGCCAGCCATGGCGGGTATTTTTTGAAAAGAACCCTCTAGAACTAAAATATTACACCAAGGTACTATTCCTTGTAATATATTTTCAGAATTAAGAAATTCTGAAAAATATACTAAAGGAGTACAATTGCTCTAGACACTTACTAAAATTAAACCTAGTTTATTACACAAAAACTCAACACTAAAAAAACCTCATAACTATTGAAATTAACAAAACTAGATTTGTGACGGTTTTCAGCAAAAACCGACAAAGCTTCTCAACCCTTCAACTCATGACACTGCTTTGCAACTCTGAGCACCATCAAGCCACTTCCACCCTCGATCCCCTCGAGCCGCCTGAATGCTTGCCTTGGCCTCCCTCTCACAGACCCAGTCGTCACGTCGTCGCTTTCATCCGTCCGTCCAAGTCTTGATCGGTCTCTTCGTGCACTCTTGAGATTTTCTCCAACTTCGCCCGGCCTTCCTGATCCTCCAGCATTGAGCTCCCTGCTTGACCCTTGATCACTCGCCATCGAAAGTTGGTCAGCATCTCCACCCTGCATATCCAAGACAAGCCAGAACAAGAACACGATGCACCCCCGAAACCCTCGACACTCAACCCTCAATTTTACATCGAACCCTTCGATGCACATATCCCTTCACTAACACATTCCCTCGTTCACTCATTCTTGTCAATCACTCATCATCCAGACAGAAACCACCCTTGGTTTCACAATCTCCCCCTTGATGAGTGCATTGACAACCCCAAGCAAAAGACATGATGAAGATTTCAAGTTAAGCGCACAAGTGACCATAAAAACTCATAAAAGAGCAAAAACATGTCACTTGGTAAAAGATCTCCCTCTTGGGCAAAAACCTTATGCAAAGCAATGCAAAAGCATCAAAAGAATGTCAATGCAACATGAAAGCCAATTACTCCCCCTTAATCAAGCAATCATCCAAAAGCCTCCAAAATCCCTCCAAAAGCATCATGTAAACTATTTCTCCCCCTTTGACAATGCAAGCATCAAGGAGATAAAAATATACAAAGAGGGGAATGAGGGTAAAGCAGAGATGTGAGCTTCTGAAACATGAGCAACTAAAATTACAATACAAACAATCATTCACCTTGAATATCGTCTAAAAGTACTGTATGACCAGCTTTGGTGAATAACATCTAAACAAAAGGCATGATCAAGCATTTTCAGATTTTAGCAAATAAAAGCATCACCACTCAGACTAGCATACTAGACATGGCAAGGCATGAAATGCAAAAGCTAGCCAAATACTAACCATATAAGCATATCCCACTTCAAGGAGCTTCAGCAAACATGATATGCAATGAATTTTACCTTTTCATTTTTGTGCCAAGGGTTATTTGCATGTCAACCTTATGCTAACTGACCAAGCCAAGCCTAGGTCAAGCAAAAGACCATCGGAAGCTTAAAGCATTGATCTCGGTATACACTACGACGTCCCAGTTCTTACCAAAGTGCTATGGTAAGAAGTCCAGAACAAAGTAGTGCGACAAAGCAAACCCACCTGGATCTTTTCAATTTTAGCACACAGCAGCATGAATATCATTCATTTTCATTTTCATTAATTTTTCATTTTTATTTTCATTAATTTTCATTTACAACATAATATTTTTGATGAAATCAAGTTGCGTATTAGCATCCAAGTAAAAAGGACCTAACTATCAAGTGAGTAAAAGATAGCAAAAGCACTCAACCAATTCATGCTAGTTTCTAGACTAAGCAGTGATCGTTTTCAAATTTTCACAAATAAAGGTCATGCTCATGACAATTAACAGAAGTAAACATGCCAAGTATAGTCAACAGTATTAAAGGCAATAGTTCAAAGGCATTACAAAGCATGTACTTGTAAAAGCAATTAATCATATAACAGAAGCTCATGCAATGCTACACAACTCCCCCTCAAAACATGCTAGAAGCTCTCGAATGCTCAGTGAAAGGGTGAGTTAAAAGTTGTTTTGGAATTCAGCATCGCAAAACTCGAGAACCAGTCAAAGTAGTAGACTTATCATGCACAGGATATGAACCATGATAAAATGTGTGTGGTCTACATACAAAGCGCGAACATAGAAATGATGAGGTCTCCCAACCTGTCGAGCATCAAAACCTCTTACAATTGGTCTATCACCATATGAAGCATGGTGTACACCACGATGGGAATAATCACTCATAAAACCATGTGAAGCCTCAAAATCAGGATAAGAGCAAAAAGCAGACTCATGCATACCTAAAGATGGGTAATGCATGTCCTAAAAGTTCATCGCAAAAGAGTGTCATTCATCCTTGATACGACAAAAGTAAAACCCAACCAAGTGACCCACCCGATGACAATAGGAACAGTGATAAACTCTCTTGGGTGTGTGAGCATGGATCTCAGGCAGAAATCTCACAGTCTTCTTGGGTTTTTGCTGAGGAGGTTCATCTAGTGAACGAAGAGATTTCTTTGTAGGTTGAGTAGGATTCTTGGCTTTTTGGTCAATGTCTAACTGGGCTCTCTCTTTCTCAAGGGTAGTGGGAGGAGTGAACACAGTTTCGCTCAAAGTGTTTGGAGTAGTTCTCTCATAACCCAACCCGAGAGCTAACCCTACCCTGTCAGCACACATTTTGGTTTTAGCCAAAAGCAGTTCCATCCTACCCTTTCCTTCAGTGCATTTTTCCACCACGGAGAGAAGGTAATCATTCTCATATTTCAATTTTTCCACTTGCTCTCTAGCAAAGCTGAGTTGGTCCTTAAGGGTGATGTAGGTGGGACACACCGGCTGCACATCCTTAGAACACTCAGCACTCTCCAATCTAGCCTTAAGTTCATCAACATGCCTATCTCAAAATTAATGCTTTTAACAAGTAAAGGACAATTCATGCATTCGTTGATGACCGTAGGACTAGACTCCACCACCAAAAGATGTTTTTCAGTTAATTCAAGTTTTTCAATAGTTTGAGCATGTGTAAAACGCAGTTGAGCAAGTTCATCCATGATAATAAGGCATGACTCACATTCGGCATCATCAGACTTAGATTTCAAAATTGCAAGTTCAGTGGAAATAGTTTCAAGTATGAGTTTTAGTTCTTTTCGTTCTTTAGCAGCAAGTTTAAGTAATATATCCTGAGAATAAACAGCATCATGCAATTCATCATTTTGAAAAATAAGTTGATCACGAGATAGATATACCTCAGAACTGTAGAGCTCGTCGCTGTTGTTGTTGCCGTCGACCACGAAGCAAAGGTCGGTGAGGTCCACTATCTTCTTCTCCTTCTCCTTCTTCTCTTTCTTGGGAGAGTCCTCTTCCTCCAAGCTTGGCTCCTCTCTTGACGTACCATCGATGTCACTGAGGGTGGCCACAAAAGCTCTCACTACTCATTTAGCCACTTTTTTGTGCTTCCCTCTGAAGTAATGTTTCTTGTTCCACTTTTGGTACTTGTGCTCATTTTCATTTTTCATTTTTAACTTACGGCAATTCGCTTTTATGTGAGACGTATCTCTACATTCAAAACAACCCTGTGACCCTCCTCTCCTTTGGTCTTGTCTATCATTATAGAAGCGAGTGAACTTCTTGACAATGAGAGCTAGATCCTCATCATCTAGAGTGTCCACTTGTTCTTTTGTGACAGAGACAAGGGAGGACAAATCAAAAGCACTAGAATAAGCACAAATTCCAGAAATGCCAGAAAAGTTACCTCCAGATAAGGTACCACTGCCAGGACTGGAAACCAAAGCAATCGAAGGCAACAAAGATTTTCCAGCTCCCGGTCGAGACGCCTTGGCAATCTCGGTGGACTTAAGCTTACTAAAGAGTTCATCACAAGTCAGAGTGTCAAAACTCGCCGACTCTTCAATGCTAGAGATCTTCACCTCCCATATGTTACGATCAAGAGCATAGAGAAGTTTGATCGCCCTATCATGGTCAGAGTAAGCCAAAGTTCGAGTGGAGCGCAAATTACTCACAATTCCATCAAAATGCGCAAACATGGCATCTATAGATTCGCCAGGGCCTTGCACAAACATTTGGTATTCTTGATTATAAGTGCTTTGCCTCCTAGCCTTAATCTGAGTAGTGCCCTCATGAAAAGTTTTCAAAGTGGTCCAAATTTCACGCGCGGTTCATAGGTGCTGGACCCTGTCAAACTCTTTGTGACTCAAACTGATAAACAATATGTTTCTTGCTTTTCTATTACATTGTACTGTAATTTCTCAGTCTCTGAAGTGCGAGTTTCACGGATCACATATTGGGAATCAACAATGTCCTAAATGGCACTTCCTTGGCTTAGAAGATAAGCCTCCATGCGCACCTTCCAATAAGCAAAGTCATGACCATCAAACATCGGAATTTTTGAGTTTTTTTCCATGTCGCCAAAACAAGGATCACAAACCGGTTAAGGTCAACTGGTGATCTAACCGGCTCTAATATCAATTGTGGGATCAGAATGGCGACTAGAGGGGGGGTGAATAGGCGCCTCGACTAATTTTCGTGAATTAGATGGCCTTTTCAAAACACCCAACGCTCCTCCAAAAATTCAGATTCAAATTTTAAACCAATCAATACAAATCAGAGCAACAAAATCAATATTACGACTTGATCGGAGTTTGATCGGACGAACTATCCTGTCGGACACTGAAGCTCTGAAGTTCACTGTCTATATCGACAATTGGATTGTCGACAAAAATATATCGGAGATTGATTTGTCGACAAAGACCAAAATACTCACACAACAGTTCAAAACAGATTTGAAATTATAAAACAACTTAACACAATTGAATTCCAATTGAAAACACCTCAATTCTGAAAAATTAAGGATGCTGAATAGTGACCACTCAAATTTCAGACAACAGATTTCATCTTTACAAATGTACTCACTTCAGAAATGCAGATTCAAGATTTTGAGTTCACAAGTTTCAAACTCAGATTTTTACTGCTACAAAGTCAGAGAGTATTCAAACAGAAAATCTGATTAAACTGAATTTTGAATAACAGATTAGAAAAGCTAGAGCCAATTTCTGTTGAAATCACAAGTATTCTGAAAATTTCCTGAACATGAATAGTTTCAAACAAATTTAATTCACATCAGAATTCAGATTGCAAAACTATAACAAATTTCAGTTCAGATTTCATTTGATACAACAGAACACTCAAGTTTAAATTTCAGTACACTCTTGATTGAATCAAATTACAGAAAAACTTCTATTCACATTCAAACACAAGGAACTGATTGCTTCTATTTAGTAAATAGAGATTCAGCACAGTAGAAACAAAACTACACAAGTATTCTGCTGAATAGAAGAGTTTTGAAGCAATTTTCAATTAGAAGTAATCAGCTGATTAGTCAACTTCAACAATTTGGTTTAGTTCAGATAACTATGGTTACAATCAGCAAATAGCACTTGACACTTGATATATGCAAAGAAACAGTGTTGTATTGATGATTCAAACTAATTCATGGACAGGAAGACCAGTTTGAAGTAAGATACACATTTGAAAACTCCATACAATTCAATACTGTTCTGATACAAACTGAACTAAAATAGTAAATACTCATGTAGCTTGACTAGATATGTGTTCGATCAGAATTCAGAAATACTAACCATGGCTGCACATGAATACTGACTTCAATTTTAATAACAGATCAGGTTCAGTCTACCAAATTGAAATCAAAATATTCAAACAGAAATCCAATTTGCAACTATAAGTTTTGAAATTTTTTGAATGATGAACAGTACTAGATTCATTTCAAACATAATCAAACAGATTCACTTGTAATTACAGCTTCTGAAATTTTTCTTGATGAAAAACAGTGCATACACATATTCTGAATCAAATTTCAGGTTTCAAATTCAATCAAGCAATACTGAATCAAAACCAAAAGGGAGCAAATAAGTCAGTTTAGCAATCAAGCACTAATAGAGGTGACAATGAGGAATTGTCTCAATTAATCTCCATGACACTGAACAGTGCTAAGCACACAGATTTTACTCAAAATTTTACAAAGAGCTCATGTATCCAACATCACAGACTCAAGCAATTCCAAATAGAGCACTGTTATCACATCAAACAATCTCCATTTGAAGAGAGTTCTTCACCTATTTTTGTGTAAAATCCTCTCTAAAGTATTTTGTGAGAAAAAACATGATCCCCAAACTTCAGCATGTTCACAAGAATGAAACAGATATTTTTCTCAAACACTAAAAAGGGGGTTCAGCTCTAAACTGAGAAAAACAGATCTGCTCAAAATCAAAATAGAGGTACCACTTTTGATCAGCAAAAGAATTAAGAAAGAATCACATAAACCAGTTGCAACTTTCGAAAATGGAACATTCAAAACATTCACAACAAAAGTTGTATAGACTTCAACATCAATTTCTGCAGTCAAACACTAGAAAATGCTTTACAAAATTGATTTCAGCCTAAATAGCATACCTACACCAGGATTCAGAAATCCATCGCTAGCACTGTTTGTTTTTCGGATTAGGCACAGTATTTCAGATCTGGAACAGTGGTTCTTCTCTAGAAAAAGTTGATAAAATTTATGTAGAGTTTGTATGGTTCGGCCAAAAGAACAGGCACCTGCCCATGGATATGGTCCTCTATTTCTAGGCCTGCCATGGGGGTATTTTCTGAAAAGAACCCTCTAGAACTAAAATATTACACCAAGGTACTATTCCTTGTAATATATTTTCAGAATTAAGAAATTCTGAAAAATATACTAAAAGAGTACAATTGCTCTAGACACTACTAAAATTAAACTAGTTTATTACACAAAAACTCAACACTAAAAAAACTCATAACTATTGAAATTAACAAAACTAGATTTGTGACGGTTTTCAGCAAAAACCGACAAAGCCTCTCAACCGTTCGACTCATGACACCGTTTTGCGACTCTTAGCGCCATCAAGCCACCTCCGCTTCGACCTCCTCGAGCCGCCTGAATGCTTTCCTTGGCCTCCCTCTCGCAGCCGGTCGTCACGCCGTCGCTTTCATCCGTCCGTCCAAGTCTTGCTCGGTCTCTTCGTGCACTCTTGAGATCTTCTCTAACTTCGCCGGCCTCCCTGATCCTCTGGCATCGAGCTCTCCGCTTGACCCTTGATCACTCGCCGTCGACAGTTGGTCAGCATCTCCACCCTGCACATCCAAGACAAGCAAAAACAAGAACGCGATGCACCCCGAAACCCTCGGCACTCAACCCTCAATTTTACATCGAACCCTTCGATGCACAACCCTTCACTAACACATTCCCTCGATCACTCATCCTTGTCAATCACTCATCATCCAGACAGAAACCACCCTTGGTTTCACAACAATCTCACCCTTGGTGAGGCTATGACCATTTCAGTCTGAATGGAGGAGGTGATCAAAGAAGCAAAAACAACACCAACCATGGTTATGGAGATCCTGACAGCCATGCCATCTACATGAAGCCTAATGCCATCACCCGCTGAGTACAAATGTATTCAGCTCTTAAACACTGACCATCTAAGATGACGTTGATCAGTACTGCGCTTGATCCCAATTGGAAAGCACACTCATCAACTTCCTCTAGACCAACACGACATATTCACCTGTAAGCCATCCAACATGTCGGGCAACCTTAGGAGCTGATCAAGCATGAACACTACGTCTACTTGACCACTCAGTCGGGTCAAGCAAAATATGTGTCACTTTGCCCAGGAGCGCAAGGAGGCCATCAAAGAAGAAGTTACCTGCCTATTATGGGCTAGGTTTATAAAGGAGATTCACCATCCCGACTAGGTAGCTAATCCAGTCCTTGTAAAAAAAGAAGAATGTGAAATGGAGGATGTGCATTGACTATATTGATCTCAACAAAAGATGCCCGAAAGATGCATTTCCACTATTGTGCATCGATCAAGTTGTTTATTCTATAACTGGTGTGTCACTTCTCTGCTTCTTGGATTCCCACTCAGGATATCATCAGATCAGCATAAAGGAGGAAGATCAAGAGAAGACATCATTCATCCACCCATTCAGTATGTATTGCTACACATCAATACCTTTTGGGCTAAAGAATGCGGGGGCTATGTACTAGCGTGCTATCTAGCGTTGCTTGGCTAATCAGATCGGTCACAATGGTTGAAGTGTACGTGGATGATGTCTCATCAAATCCAGAAGGCCAGAAGATCTCATTTCAGATCTACAAGAGACTGTTGACAACCTCCGCAAATTTCACTGGCGACTCAACCTGAAGAAATGTGTATTAAGAAGTACCGATGTGAAATAGCTCGGGTTCATTGTCAGTAGCCGACAAATTGAGGAAAATCTAGAGAAGATTTTTGCAATATTGAACATGGCCAAGCCCAGAGGTGGTCAAGCACATTCGGTGCCTCATAGGTTGTATGACGTCCCTCGGGTGATTTATCTCTCAACTTGGCGAATGAGAGATGTCATTCTTCAAGTTGATGAAGAAAGAAGGACTTTACATAGACGTTGGAGGCCGACCAGACATTCACCGACCTCAAGAAGTTTTTCTCTTCGCCTCTGACTCTGGTTGCGTCGATTCCCGACGAAAAAATACTCCTCTACATTGTCGTCGCGTCCCACATGGTTAGCACCGCCATGGTCGTCGAGCACCCGGAGGAAGGGCACACCTATCTAGTTCAAAGGTTAGTATACTTTATATTTGAGGTACTTGGACATTATAAAGTTCGGTATCCACAGGTTCAGAAGCTCCTATATGTCGTCCTCATCACTACCTAGAAGCTCAAGCATTATTTACAGGCTCATTCGGTGGAGGTCATTACTGAATTTTCACTCGGATATTCTCTGAAATCGAGA